>JAUOZQ010000290.1:0-54243 GCA_030710315.1 Anomotaenia brevis
CAGATAGGAGGTAACATTTTTGCTAATAGGTTTGAGACAGTATGAAATTGGAGTAGCGATGCTGCTAGGGTTAATACAAGACGGTGATTGATGCATGACCATAAGATGATGCTGCCAACCCAACTACCATGGTATGTGAAATCGTAATATGATTTCAAATGTTTAAAAGCAAAGTCGACGTTTGACAAATGGGTCATTGCCAATGTGATATCGCAACCTACTGCAAGAATTATCGCAGCAAAGTCGACCAAATTCAGTGAGATGAAGATAGCGTTTTGTGATGGAGCAGCTTAATCAACCCCATTATGTTCTCTCCTCCTTCTTGACAATTTCAACTCAGGGCAGATTTGGTTTTTTATCACGAATTTAGAAAACCGGGCTCCTCCGGACTGGCGAACGAGTTGGCCGCGCCATGTCCGGCCCGTGTGAACACATCTCGGTTTAACAATTAGTCATTTAGGGAAAAACTATAAAATTTCTTAATTTAGCTCTTTGTTGGAGCCTTACCATTGCCGTTCTTCAGTGCTATTTAACATTGATTAGAATATTCTTAAATGCTAAGCAGATTCATCAAATCGGGATTGGAAATAAGCCAATGATATTTTGCTAAACACACTTAATTTTTGTTATCTCAATTTATTTTGATCACCAATTATAAATATAACTTATTTATTATGTTTTAATGATTATCCTACCGAAAACATTTTTATAGCGTTTCTATATCTATAAAATCAGTCCTATTTCTCAGTGTCTGTGTTGACATTCTGAACCCCAAGCATTTTCACTGATTTAAGAATTTGACAGTCCTATTTCAAAATGAAATTGAATGTACTCTCATTATACTGTATGAGGACTGCTTCCTTAAGAAGCGCAAGGGTAGGCGTGCCTACGTTTGCAAGTTATATTTTGACCTCAGGACATTCCATAGATTCTGTCCGAATAGCGGCCATATAAAATCTTTTACTTAATACTCTAATTTGAGAGTAAATTATCCGTTAACTTATACCTACTATCTACTTCTCTATCTCGTCTATTAACAAGCCTTTTATGGCACTACTAATGTAAACTAATTTTCCTCTTCGGAAGACTCGACTCTTGCGGAACATTGTAGGTTTCTTTATGTCCTAAAGAAGAATATAGAGCATCTTCACTTTCAAAAATATGCTCCAAATAGCTATGATCCTATTTATTTCACGTCCCTCTAGCATGGATCTAACTCAAAGAAGCTAACTGGCTGGGTGCATCAGAAACATCTAAGCCTATGAACTTCGTGCAGTGGACGTTTCGCTGATATCGAACATTCAATGAGAAGGCTTTTAATTGCATGGATTGCAGAAGGTAGTAGTTGGTTTATTCGTAGAGTCCACAACCACCTTAGCCCTGTAATATCGGACTCGCAATTTGGAAAAATAGCTGTGATTTACGCCTATCAACACTTCCGGTTACATACCCTTATCTGAACGAGGTAATGTGTTTACTCATATTGATGACTTTCAATATATCTAGCAAATCAGTCGGTTTTCTCGATTGAAGCTCTTTCTATCTGGTAGAAAACATATGTGTTATGAAAGCCATCCTAGCCTCAGAAACCAATTCGTCCATAAACTATCAAACATGCTATCATTTAATATAACAGATTTAGTGTCCTTTTGAGGGCAACGTAAAAGCTGCGGCATAAGACTTTAATTTTGTAACTTCATTTTTCTAAGGTCTCTCTGACACTGGGAATTTAGATGGTCGCTGAAACCCCACCATGTAAAGGTATAAGACATCATATTTACTTTCTTATATCTGCCTTCCATTTTTTTCTCAAGCAGTAGCTAGCATTTTACTCTAGTAGCCTGTCTGTTGGAATAAACATGCTTCAAGTGTTTTCATATTCACCAAGAGTGCATTGGACTGCTCTTGTAGTTGGCATGACCTCGATTGGATACGGATGTGAATACATACCAGTTGAACGACACAACGAATTCGCGTGGACGGCTGGTTATAACCGTATCCCGCAAACTGGGCTTTTGAGGGCACCGCACCATGCCCATGCCGTCAGATCACTGTTCTATCACTTTCAAATGACCATTTCTCTGAAGCTGACTACAAATCAGAATCAAGAACGTATTTACTTTGTACCTAAATATCAGCTCATTTCATTTTAATGTGTTCAAAGTATCAAGAGGTCGTAGTTTGTATCCTGAAGCCAAACAAACACAAAAACTTCCTAAGTATTAGCACTTATTTGAATGTTTCTTCAGTTTTTTTCAAATGGCTCTACTTTCGAGTATTTCTAGGTCAATTTCTCAAGTTGATTAACGTTTAAACAGAAACATTGGATGAGCTCGAACCGATAAACAAAATTATATTTTTCGTCTTGTAAATAAACGACCGATCAGAAGTGTCTGTATGAGACATAACTTCATTTTTCTGTCTGACAAAAAATTCACAATGGCTTTTATGATTACCTTCCAAATTCAAGTTTATTTCACATTTAAGATGTCAGTCGAGACAATCCACAAATATCATTCGGTTTCTAAAGAGGTTGAACAAATTAAAGATTTCCTGTATGAAGGTTGCTTGAGAACCGAAATGCAGCCATAGAACAGTCCCTGAGAGTTTATCCTAAATGTAGCCAAGTTAATTCATTCCCTTGGCTACGCCTGCCCGGTTGGAGGAACACGTGGTGCGAGACAAACTCACAATGAATTCGCTAGACCATTACACGAATTCATGTAAACGTGGCTTTTTTATCGCTGCACATCAACTTTCAAAGCTTTCTACTGCAGTTTTGGTAATTGGAATAATGACGCAACTAATGTGTCGGCTATGTAAGGAGGAAATGGAAGAATCTGATTTCATCTGGCCCGTAAATTAAACCACCTAGGAAAGCCTACCTTCTTTTAACATCGCAACCATACATTTATGAAAACAGTATCTTGAAGTAATATTTCATCTCCTCAGTACTGATAAACAGTAATTTTTGTAAACAATTTATCTCAGATAGCATGGAAACCGACTAAGAAGAATTTGAGGTAGAAACTCAATGTATATTCATAAAATGCTTCATCTGCCAGAATTGCTGAGCACAAGCTCTCCTTTATTGCTCAATGCAATAACATTAAATCCATTTTATGGAACTGGTGAAAACAAAACAGAAACCTTATCGACGACGATATATTAAAATACCGAAACAGAAGCCGTAGAGTAAATCAAGAAATACCTCGATTAACCCATGCTCGTGATAGTGGCTACATTTGCTATCGTCAAAAATTGTAACGATTCGTGCCTCATAAATAGTTGATATGTTAATACTTGCATAGAGTCGCTAGGTTCTTTTAAACTCCAGATGGACATCAGACAAATCGTCAAATACCTAACAGCAGACACTAGCACTTTGGGGCCAATCAAGTCGGCTTGTGATGATGATGATGATGACAATGATGGCAATATAAGTCTCTATTAAAGTTCGCAGCAGCCCAGGGTTTAGTAAAAGCCGAAATAAAAATTCGGTCATGCAGTAGTCTGATTCTTTTGAACCCAAGATGTACATCACCCAATTTTCTTAAACATTTACTAACAGCCGAGCATTTGGTGCCAGTCGAGTCCATATTTTATAACTGACCATTTGGCAGTAGTAGGGTTGAAAAGCTGCCGTCAATTTTTCATTGTTCAATTCAACGAAGAAACGTTTGCAAAGCGGGCCCCCTGTGTGGGCTGACGAATGAGGTAATCTCACGATGCCTATCCCGAGTGGTCAATGAACCGACAGGAAATGATAACACGACTTGTTAAGATCCTTCTTATATCAAATCATATTAGCTTTTATGGGTTTATGCATTCCCTTGCAAAGAAAACCTGTTTAGTGACACATCACCACTTGTTAAAAGTAGGAGAATATTCAGTAAAAGCGGCTAATAATGTTTCCCAATTGATGGACTAAACGTCAAAAAAGTTCTTGCGAGACGGATTCTCATGAATTAATGAATGAGATACATCTAAATGACCATTCGGTGTTGTCACTTCTTGATTAATCACCTGAAAAAATCTCCATTATACACACGTCCAATGAAGAAACTGAAGATCATAAACGGCAAAACTGGCGCAACATAGTCCAACACATTTGGCACCAGGATATGTTTTGGTATAACCTGACTGCTAACTGGTTCAAATTTTATTGGGGATCCAAATTAAAGACCACTATAGGCACGTAGAAGATATTGATTATACCAGTATTCGCAATTTGCATCTCTAGTTCCTATAGATCCTTATAAAATATACTACAGAGTGGCATTAAATGCGACATGTTGTGCCGAATTGTTATTATGGTCTCGAAGGGACCCTTTCACTTCATTCTTCCTTATAAGGATATTTTGACTTAACGATTTGCAGATAAGCATAGAGTTGTGTCAAAAAAATCGTGGTTTGTAGCATGGGCACCATTTAATAGGTTTACTATGAAGGCATTCTTCTGGAACGCTTTTAAATTGATGCGTTTCTGAAATCAACTGCTCCTCCTTAGTCTGAACAGAAGTGGTAACTAAAATGCATAGCAATGATTCATCGCACCGGTACGCAAAACTATATGGAGATCTTGATAGATACCAAGTGACCCGCGGAAGAATTTTTACTAGAAAGCACTCTTTATCAACATACTATGCTTTTCTTAGGCCGTTTTCTAAATATCCTACTATTCATCGACTTCAGCAAACATCTGCTCTAGCAAAGGTTATTTTTCATTGTTTACTATTCTGTGTAAACACACATTTAGAGAATTCAACAACCGTACATCTAAACTATTAAATATTTCATCGATTGAAGAACTATCTTGAATTCGGCTTAATTTAATAGCAGAATGCAGCCAAATGGCTTTAAGTAGTACCAGCATATGTTAAAAGTTGGCTAGGGCGCATGTGGGTGGAGCTGTTAGCATACGATTTTCTTTAACGGCTCAAAGAAATCATACGGAATTCGAAATAGATTTTGCAGACTGAAGCGGGTATTAATAGCACCATGTCAACCCCACCTGAATAGTTCTCAGTGTCTCGCTCTATCGCGTTAGCAATAGAGCAATACTCGTCAAGATGGCATATTTCATTTTGTAGGATGAGCAGTGCCAAATAATTCAAATAGCAAAAAGAACATGTATTAAACAAGATACCACTTCATCATTTTTGCCTCTGTTTTAGTGAATCCACTCAGCTCTTAAGGATGGTCCAACAAGTGGGGAAGTGCACAAATGAATGTCAACGGTACAGCGTAAACAGCAACATTAGGTTAAGAATTTGCTCTTTTCTCTAAAGCTGAAACCACAAATGAAGAGGCAAAAAGAGATGTTCACAAGGCTGTACATGGCGCGGTCAACTCACTCGCTAGTTTACAAGAACCCAAGAATCCAAATCTACCCTGGGCTCACCGAAAAACTGTGGAAGGGGTCATAACAGTGTTGATTGAGCTGCTCTAACAAAAACCCATCTTCAGCTCATTGGATTCGGTCTACCGTGCTGCAATAAATCTTGCGGAATGTGGCGGTATCACGTTGCCAACGACCCATTTGTAAAACGTCGACTTTGCTTTTAAACATTGAGGTCTTGTTACGATCCCAAATAGCATGATAGTTGGGTTGGCAGCCCAATCTTGCTCTCATGCACCAGTTATCATTTTGTGCCAGCTGAAGAAGCCTTGCTCTATCTATCTCATATTGGCGGCGATTTCGAAGCTTATCTGACGTTTTATAGCACATCCCCCTACATTCAACGTTGTGTGGAAGCAGCTTACACAACACCACCTCATTCGGCTAGTTCTTACAATTGGCTGTTTACCAAAGAGCACATTTTGACTTCGAGAATTGCAGCATGCTTGAGAATATGCGAGGGTGTGGTTACCTGGAAGTCCCTCGAAGAAAATTTTGCTGTACATTCGTCTAATCCTTAAAAAGTATTTTTACTTGAAATTATCCTCATTTCGTTTAAATGGCTGGAAGCCGAAGGAAACCATGGTCATTCTAGATTTAGGGTTGTCCAGTTAGAGTTAGCGAATGAGTTAATCGCGCCATGCCCAGTCCGTCTGATTATCTCCTAGTTCCTTCCTTGATCCAGTTAGCTCCATCTGCGGTTAATTTTTATCCATTAAAAGAGCAATTTTTAATAAAGATAGGTGAGCAACTTTGGAGACATAGTAGAGCCTTTTGAACTTAAAGAAGTTGTCCAACTCCATTCCTCGTATTTTTTTGACGATTTAACAAACTCAACCCTGCCTGCAAGGCGTGTCATTTTGGGCCTAAATGACGTTTTATTTAATGAACGACTTAGTCATTCCTTGCTCCACATGCAAGCTATGATTTTGAAGTCTGCGTTGAACAGCTGAATGAAGTAATGTACAGATAGATGCGTCCATAGGCGACAATGCTAACTTAACCGCCATAAAAGATATCTCTGATAAATATGTCATGCCAGGCTCCGAATATCGAAAATGAAAGAATTTGATTTGATTTTGCTATTTGATGCGACTGCTAACTTATACCTGTTTGAATTCTGAAACCTTTAAAAAACAATAAGATAATTCTATAATTAATCTAGTGGCACATGAAGTAATACTGATAGGTAAGCGAAAGAAGTGGAAAACACAAAAAATCTGGCATGAAAACCCACAACACGGTATTAAAGATTCGAACTTTAAACGTGTTGATGTATTCGTTAAGTATTTGTATAAATATTTGCGAAATGGATATAGCCTAAGAAAAGAGCAGATATCTAGTAGGATTAAAGAGGCCAAACCTTTGATGCTTGTATGGCAGGCGCATGTGTAATAGAAAGTGTCACCCCAGGTGCTCTGCATTTCGTGTGGAGATTTCTCGAAAGTAATGACTGCCGCCTTTGAAAAAGATGGTGTTCTTGCAGCAGTTTCGCTGAAGGTTGTTGTCATATGAAACAGCGAAACGCAAGCTAGTTTTTAATCGACCGTGGGTTTTTGCTTCTACTTAATGGCGAGTATTTATTTAAATATATAGGTAACTCAAAATTTCGCGTATCAGGGGTAAATGCAAACATAAATGTCTACATGTCGATGACTGATTTTCCTGTAATCGTTGTATGGTGTGTGATGATGACTTTAAAGACTTATAAATGTTCTGTCTGATTTTCGGAAAATATTTTGACCCGAGAGAGGAAAGCTCAGGAACTCCAAAAATAACTTTGATAAAGTACAAGTCGTCTTAGAAATGAATGAATATAGCAACTACACGATATATGTGTATAATAATGGAGTGGGTTATAAATGGATTCCTAACTAATCAGTACATTAATTAGAATCCGTTGTTTTAAATTTATAAGTATCAATAGGTATATACAGGTCATCTAGATGATTCATCTCTGTGAAAATAATCACGATTCGAAGAATTTGGCCGTTGTGTCAATACTTCATTAAAGAGCAGACAATAATTAAGCGAAGGGCAAATTCATTACAAAAGACCCACAAATTCCCCAGGCTGTGTAAACACGAGCCCTCTTATTTTATACATGCAAAACTTTATTGTTTTTAATGCAATTTACTGAAACCAACTCGCTACATCTAATATAATTGTAAAATCACATTCACGCACTGTCTTTTTATTGAGAGCAGGCCATATCGGTTGCATGATTCTAAAATTGGAAATAAATTCAGTTGGCAGAACCGGATGCGCATTTGGTTTTCTGTGCTTTACTTCAATGATCTGTCAAACAGTGATGTGTACACTACCGCCCGCTTGCACTCGGAGCAGGCCGTTTCGAACGCTAATGAAATAATTATTGAGGCCGAAAAATAAATACCTAGCTGGCGCAGTTGGACCCCTTAACTAATCATGCGAAAAATGAAGCTACCACATACTCTCTAAGTTAATTAAAGACGTTGCGCTGTTTCAAAACGGATGAGCCGAAGCATTTCCACTCTTGATGAGTCACTATTAGTACTAATTATCAAATGTCTTGAAATTTAATGGTCGAGCTTTATAGTAACACATATAGCCGGCTTTTAAAAATAAACATGAATCGATGTTTTCCAACGCAGACGAGAGTTGTACATCAGTCGGTTTCATGTTCAGACAAATTGCATTGGAATGCCGCAAAAGCTGTCATGACCACAGGTTCGACGCAGGTGTACACGAACGTGAGTTGAAAAATGCAAATGACATCTGTGGACCTCTGGTTCCGCCACGGATTCTGCCAACTGGGCTCCTATGGAATGGCAAATGAGACCACCTCGCCATGACCAGGCTGTCCGCTTACTTGGCTACCACTTTCAAATGGCCACTTCTCGGAGTCTAACCACGAATTGGGCCAAAGAACGACAATTTTTTCCTTAGATTTCATATCTTTAATTAGATTTTATAGTCAGACACTTACCCTTCATATCAGAAGAAACCGATTACGGAAGCTCCTCAAGTTGAAGGAAGAGGGATTTTCTGCTTTGTTGGCGAATGTCATACTCTAGGAAATCGTACAGTTTTGTTTGGTTATTTTAAAGATTGGCTCATGCCGAGTTGTTAAACGTGTTACCTCGGAAAGTATTACGGTGAAACATTTTCGGAACAAGCGAAAAATATTTCTATTATCTAGTGCAAATGAAAGTTCATTGTAGTCGTCAGCTAAACCGGTGTACAAATACAATTAATACAAATGGTGTGGGATGGTGAAAGCGAAATAATTTTAACTGTTATGAACATCTAACGAGTAACAGGTGGCGCAGTCGAAGTCCAAAATAGCTTTTTTCCGCGAATGTTCACACAAGTTCCCGAATTTCTCAAATTGGTAATTATGCTCCACGTAATTTATTTTTGGATTTATAATTGCTATAGATTCAACCAAAAATATCAATAGTGCATTTATCTTAGCTTTTTGCAAAATTTCCATAGCTCATAGCGAAAGATCATAGGCCTTCTTAACTAGTCATACATACTAGAAGAAAATGGTAGATTTTCGCATTGTCTATATACATAGGCCGGCATATTTGTTCTATCAATCCCATACTTAACAATAATGCCTTTGGTAACCGTACGTATTGCTTGTAATAAATGGAATATTATTGTATTGAGAAAGGTGTTTAATGTAGAAAACTTGTGTCGAACATTAATGGATTATTCTATCTATGGAAATTATGGAGAACGCTTGACGTGCTTTTCGATGAGGTGTTAATTAGTTGGAGGCTTTCAAGATTCAGACCTGGTATTGGTTGCCGAAACCGGATATTAACTGGATTTAAATATTGTCAAGAACTCAATAAATAGAGCATTTTGTACGGGATTTCTAACTTTGCATAAAAAAATACGCTATGAGTGCACTGAATTGCAGCACACATTCAGTATGAATTTATAGACACTTAATTCAATTCAGCTCTTCACTGCCTCTGTACACGGAATTAAGCGAAGGGCAAATTCATTACAAAAGACCCACAAATTCCTCCGACTGTGTAAACACGAACCCTCTTATTTTATACATGCACAACTTTATTGGCTCCCAGATGGATATTTAAAACAGTTTTAAAATTCTGGTTTTAAATGCAATTTACTGAAGCTAAGTCGCTTTATCTTATATCTTATATCCTTTATTCAGAGCAGGGCATATCGGTTATATCATTCTGAAATTGAAAATATATTCCGTTGAAGGCATTCATAGTTGGCAGAACCTCATGCGCATTTGGTTTTCTGTACTTCACTTCAATGAGCTGTCAAACAGTGATATGTACACTACCGCCCGCTTCCACTTGGAGCAGGCTATGTTTCGAACCTTAATGAATGAAGTAGTCAGGCGGAAAAATAAATACCTAGCTGGCGCAGTTGAGTTTGATTGGATCCTTTGACAAATCATGCAAAAAATGAAGCTGCCACAAACTCTCTAAGTCAATTAGAGACGCTTTGCTATTTCAAAATGGGTAAGCTGAAGAATTTTTACTTTTGATGAGTCGCTATTCGCATAAATTATCAAATGTCTTGGAATTTAATGTTTTGCCTTTTTAGTAAATATCAATTTGCCTTTAAACACCAATTTGTTGGGCTGTACAAATTGGCATGAATCAATGTTTTCCCACGCAGACGAGAGTTGTACATCAATCGCTTTCATATTCAGAAAAATTGCATTGGAATGCCGCAAAAGCTATCATGACTAGAGGTTCGACGCAGGTGCACGGACATGAGTTGACAAATACAAATGGAAGCCGTGGACCTCTGGTTCCGCCACGGATTCCGCCAACTGGGCTCCTATGGAATGGCAAATGAGATCACCTCGCCATGCCCAGCCTGCCTGATTACTTGTCTATCACTTTCAAATGACCACTTCTCTGAGCCTAACCACGAATCGGGCCAGAGAATGTCATTTTCCCCTAGATTTCCTTTCTTTTGTTTGCTTTTACAGTCGGTCACTCCAGTTGATCCTAGCTTCCACAGTAATATTGGATGAGCCCGAAGCTTAAATAACCAATTTATATGGTTGCATTTTTAAATACATTCATATGTCCTTTGTATTAATCACCTGATTATCAGGAATATTTGCACATTGAAATACATTTCAGCACTGCTATATTCTTATGGGGAGTAACGCAGAAAAAGCAGGCTTCTACTTTTCTAGCTAAGATAAAGATAGGTATTTTGAATAAAGCATTTAACACTGTTGAAGTTTTATTTTTTTGTAATAGAGGAACAGAATCGTTGACGATTTTACTGTTCATTTGTTTGGAGTGCGTTAAAAGGTAACTAAATATTTGCACATGTGATTAATTTACCGAGTGCCTATGTAAACGGATTTTGGATGGAAAATGTTACAGTGGTACGCGTCCCGCCAACTTTAAACGACTTCGAATGCATAGTGTAAAGGAAGAGGCATTACGTGCTGTAAAAGTAGAAAATGGAAGAATCTGCTTTCTTTTTTGTAAATGTAACTGCTTAAGATGACGTACTTTTAACGCTTTTGCTTCTGCGCATGAGTTAAACACGAATCTTAAGATTCTTCATTGCTAATTAAGTCCTGTATAACAGTAATGAATGCAAAAAACATCACAGAGAGCGTGAAAACCGACCACGATTATTTGAGGAAGAACACCAACGTGTTTTTAGGCTGTTCTTCCTAGGATTATATTCACTAATATTGACAAATCATTGCAATGAAAGACATTTTTCTTTCCCATCAGAAGAAACCGATTACGAAAGCTCCTCAAGTGGGAGGCGGCTTTAGAGGATGCCTAAAGCATGCTCTTGAGGGGGTTTTTCTGCTTTGTTAGCGAATGTCATACTCCAGGAAACTGTACATTTTTATTTAGCTATTTTAAAGATTGGCTCATGCTGAGTTGTTAAAAGTGTCACTTTGGAGAGTATTATGGTGAAATAATTGCGAAACAAGCGATAAGGTGTTTCTATTAGCTAGCGCAAATGGAGGTTCATTATAGTCGTCAGCTAAACCGGTATATAGTTAAAATAAAATTAATAAAATTGGGTTAGGATGGTGGAAGTGAAGGAATTTAAGCTATTATGAACATCTATCGTGTAACAGTTGGCGCCGTCGAAGTTCAAATTAACTTTCTTCCACAAATGTCCACAAAAGTTTTTAAATTTTTCAAATTGGTAATTATGCTCCACGTTACATATTTGTAGACCTCTAATTACTATAGATGCAACCAAAACTATGAAAAGTAGCATTTCTTATCTTCGTTTTTTGTAAATGTTACAGAGCCCGTAACAAAAAATTATAAGCCTTCTTAACTAGTCACATTTACTATAAGAAAATATTAGATTTTCCCATTGTCTATATACATAGGCCGGCATATCGGTTCTATCAATCCCACACTTAAAAATAACGCCTTTGGTAACCGTACATATTGCTTGGAATAAATTAATTATAAATGCAATGAGGAAGATGGTTCATGTAGATTACTCGCAGCAAACATTATTGAAGTATCCAAGATCAAAAAATGTATACCAAGCTGTCAAAACTGATTTTATTGAGTCGTCCAACAGATCATAAGGAATTGAATTGCTACACACTCTCTAAATCAAATTGAGAAAATACCCTTATTTCTAAATTTATAAAGGCTCTTAAGATGAGCTGAACCGCATCTAATTTTGGAGAGTCACCGAAATGAATAGAACTGAACTAAAAAACGACGACCTTATTAATGACAAAAACAACTTAATTTACAAAATTAGAAATTTTTTATTCAAAATGTGTTAAGACCATTTTTAACTCACAAGCATTGGCAGAGACATGGCATGGAGGTTAAAAAACTGCTATCTTAGTAAACATTGCTTAATCCGGCACGGAGCTAACTCAATAGAGTGAGGGACTGGATAATATTCAAGTGAGCTGGACGTGGAATTGTTATCTCATTGGTTAGTTTGCAAGTGTCCAGTTGGCAAAAACACGATTTAATTTTATAATCCCTACGTTAGCAGCTCCACTCTTATGCTTCCTATCCAAATTTTGAGATACCTAAATACATCTCAAAGGCATTTGAATTATTTCCGCCTTTAAGTTGAGGCCATTTTAAAATCTTTCTTCAATCGATGAAATATAGTCCATGTCAGATCAAGCAATTACTGCATTTCATGAATTGTACGATTGTTTAGACAGTGACCCAGAAAAAGCAATGTATGCTGATAAGGAGTACTTTCTGACAAAAAGAATTCCTTCGCCAGTCATTTCGTATCTATGAAAATCTCCATATTATGTTAACTGAGAGAGTGATGAATCATTGTGTGAAGTGTTAATTTACCACTTCGATTGATAATTGGGAGGTGCAGCTGATTTCAAAA
Source organism: Anomotaenia brevis (assembly GCA_030710315.1). Lineage (NCBI taxonomy): Eukaryota > Metazoa > Platyhelminthes > Cestoda > Cyclophyllidea > Dilepididae > Anomotaenia > Anomotaenia brevis. The sequence goes on from JAUOZQ010000290.1 coordinate 12,764, forward strand.
ACGCATAAATTTGCATGCTTTGAGGAACGCCGAATCTATGTCATCGAAGTTGGCGCAAAAAATGCCGTCAATTTACAGGCAATGAGGATTTAACGCGATTCCATTCTTATCTGCAAACATTGGGTTAAAATATCCTTAAGTAGTATATTAAGTTAGGACACTTCCTTCGAGGCGATAATGCGATTTCTGCAATCATTGTCATATTTAACGTAACTATTTCGCAATCCGTGTTACTTCAATAGGAGGTAGATATGCAAATTGCGATATAAGCCGATTCAATGTCTTCTACGCTCCTCTTTAAATTCTGAACCAGCAAACAATACAGCTTTTAATGAAACTTATCCTTGGTGTCAAAAGTGCTGGACTAAGCTTTGTCATCTTGTGAGCTTTTTCTAAAGCCTGAACTGTTGCGAATTTAAAAAAAATTAGCATTTTTAAGAGCTGATTTCATTGGCCCAAAGTGCTAAGCGCAGATTTATAATGCACTGACATTTGTGAAGTGTGAGCCTTATTAAAACCAAAAATGTCAATATAAAGTGGAAATCCTTACCTTATTTGTAGTTTCGGTAGTGAATGCTTCAAGCAAAATTAAAATTAATTTGTTGTTGTTAAATTAAAAGTAATCTTTTTGAAATTTAACCATCATTTTAAATTCAATTTTGACGTTTTTAATATTCACCATCTAACCAGTTTTCAGTTTCGATTTTATCATTTATATGATTTCCGATGCGCAAGTCAGTCTTATTGACCAATAGCAAACACACTTTGTGAAGATTCCTTTTGACAATTTGTTTTTAATGCTTTAAAATTAGTTTAAAATTAGACAGGGCAGATATTTGCTAATTGCAACGCTTAGTTGGTGGAATCTCGGTTGTGTATCTCCCGGCGGAGAGCAGTTTTTGTAGAAACTGGGTTCTCTAGGTGTTCAGTGAGTTCTTCAAAGATTTTAGTAGCCGTTATCTTGCATCTTCTCTAACGATCCCGTTTAGAGTCCTATGGTTTCTCTTAAGCATTCGGGGCAGTTACTGTTACACTAGCACCTGTCGTACAAGAACTAACCGTTTGACCTCTTTGAAAGTCCGAGAGGTCTGACATATTATAAATGTAAAACAAACTTGTAAATATTTGTAAAACGATGTTTTACGGAAGTTTATCAAGTGAAAAAATTATAAACAAAAACATTACGTCAAGGTTTGATTTTATTGTTTATAAGATGTTGAAGGATTACGATGCCAAATTAATAGGTGTTTCTACTATAGGCAATTTCTGTTGATTCAAAAATTGCATGGCTTCTGTCTATGGAGACTTTCACCTATAATAAATGCTCCATCCTTCCTAATTTTTGGCCAGTATATTCAATTTAAAAAAATATTATACATTTCCTATCTCACAGCCCCTCTTCTGTTTTGCACTCAAATCAGCAATAATTGAACAGTGCCATAAATATAACTTGAATTGCCATGAGGCTGACCCCAAGGTTTTGGTGCAAATTTAAAAAAAGATTCATTTTTAGAGAACGCTTGACGTTGTTTTCGATGAGGTGTTAATTAATGCACGGCTTTCACGATTCAGATCTAGTGATGGTTGACGAAACCGGTTACTCATTAGTTTTAGACATTTTCGAGAACGCAATAAAAAGAGAACTTAGTAGGGAATTTCTAACTTTGCAAATAGCAAAATTACGTTATGGGTGTGCTCATTTGCAGCACATATTCAGTATAAATTGATAAGCACTTAATTCATTTGAACACTTCAGTGCCTCTGTACACGGAATGATAGTGAAAAGTCCAATGTCCATAGCTCGACCTAACAACAGTAGACAAAAATCATCAGCTATAAAATTACTAATATGACTAGTAACCAAGCTCAGAAATGCAGTCAGGTAAAGGAGACCGGACGGTTCGTAGTTAGTCCGGGCATGGCACGGTTACCTTATTCGCTAGTTCCCAGCAGCCCAATTAACAGAGGCGTGAATTAATAGTCTTCTAGCGATCTTCGAATCATACATCGAATCCACTGGCACTACTCATAGGAGCGATCACTTATCTCGAAGGTCATTTTTAATGGCTTTCAATAATCGCCACCACTATATGTGGACTCACCTGCTCGTCAAAATACCTGTTCGAAAGGGGCGCCATAGTCGGACGTCTATTAGTCATAGAGAGGTCTGATAGTTTTGACATGGTTTGGACGTAAATATATTTTGAAAAACCCAGAATCTGTTTTCACAATTACTTAAATTATTAGTACTCATCGTTAGCAAAATAATTATAATTAACCTGCACCAATTCCGAGGTGAAGTTTAGATAAAAGGAGTTCTCTAATTTAACAACGATTATTCGGCATCTGGAGCCGAAAAGTAAACGGACGGGCTCACCATGGCATGGTTACCTTATTCGCCGGTCCCGAAGAACACGGTTTTAGGCGGCAAGCGACTGATGGATCTTATGTTGTGAGGCGATTGCGTAAGGATTCTAATATGGTCATTTTAAAGTATTACAGCTTAGTTTTTGGTTAAAAGGACTGAAAGTTATAGATCAGTTGAGTGGATTAATTGTTGTATCTTTAGAAAACTACATTAATAGGTTTTGATTATCTTGGACTGTAATTTGCTTACCTTTCGTTACTATTTGTATGAGTTGTGCAGTTGTTTAAGACGTTAATATAACGCCTGGCTCTTTGTTGAATAAACTTTAGAGTTGCTAAGCGTCCCGCCTCTTGTGGCCGTTATCGAACCTAACGTCCTTCTCAAATACTTTATATAAAAATTATAAAATTTGCAGTAGGTAGATATATTTTATCCAGTGTTTAATTAAAGTCAGTTGAGCTCATTCACCCTTATTTTCCAAAGCCTCAAACGCCGCCCCCCGCCCTACACAATTTTATTTCCCACAACCAATCCAGAATAGGGAACAAGTCCAGTATTTTTAACTAAAGTGGACCCTTGGACAAATAGGTAGGCAATATAAAGATATATGACCTCTGTTACCACTTCGGGTTCTGCAAAGGGGCTCTTGTGGACCAACATAGGCGAAGTAATCAGCTGCCCAAGTTTCGATCTCGTCTACTTGATCGATTCTCTGGGTCTGAATACAAATCAATTTGGCGATATCCTGTCAACTTGGCTTGCTACTCGCTAGCGCATACCTTAAACAGGAACTTCAATAAATATTATGCCCCCATTCAATAGAGGTGGGATAAAACAGCTTTACGAATAACAATATAGATTCCACAACCACTAGTAAATTATAGAGTTGTCCGAAATAACACATGCAATAGGAGTGAACTAAGGTATAATCGGCTAGTGGTACAACAGTTTTGAGGCATACAGTAGGGTAATCCGTTGCTCCAACTCGGTTATATATTAACTCCTTATTCATTTAACTACCAGGTACTCCAAGTGCAAGCCTTGATACCGGAATTAATATATTGCCGTTTGAAATCATTATAAATATAAAGCTCTAAGCCGATTAGCTGGGATTCCTACTGAGCTTTGCAGAACCAGACGCCTTTCTTCGAAATTTCGCTTACCAGAAACATGCGAGTTCCCGTTCAAACACAGATTTGTAAACATGCTGCCACGACCGTCAAACTCATTTCATTTAAAAATTAGCTGAAATAGACCATTTAGTCAGTGATAATTCACTTAAGCAGCAAATGAGGCAAACTTTAACCTCGAAAAGCGGAAGGAATGGACTTGTGCAAATTGAGGAACCAGAAAATGCAGTTGACCGAGTGCTTGTTGCTCAGTCGGGCTGACTGATACGGTGATGGCTCACACTTGGTCGTTACCACCGAATTCTCCCATCAAAATATGTATCAGTCTGCAAACATTGGAGCGATCAGCACCAACTTTTCGACTAACCCAGCCTCTGATTGTCAAAAATGGAGTTTAGCTTTAATAATTTTCTCATTATCTTGAACTATAATTTATTTACCTTTCGTTATTATCTGCATTATATGTACTGTTGTTTAAGTCGTTACTATGACGCATAGCACTTTGTTGAATAAACTTTTGAGTTGCTACGCGTCCCTTCTTTTGTGGCCGAACTATTTTAAGTAGCATAGCACCTCCGTACTTTACATTAGTAAACGAGGAGAAAATAGGTAGGCCGGGCATTGTAGGGTTATCTCATAAATCCAAAAGTGACAACTTTGTTTCTCCGTTGGATTGGTCATTGAAGAAACGTAGTAGTAATATCAGCTATTAGCATAACCGGATACACACGTTTGAAATAAAAACGATAAAAAAACTTCTGGCCTCTGGTGAAAAACATTAATGCCCCAATCATTGCATTAAAATGGTTGCTCTGAATGATAAACATTGTCAAATAATTACGGAGAATTTACCAAAATCTCAAATTTTTAAAACCTGAAGAAATGAACATCTTTATAATAGTATTTCGGTACTCACTTTATGCCATTTACGATCAATGCGATATATTTTCATCCGGGATGGGAGCAATAGCATGAATTTTGTAGCTAGATGATCATGTCACTTGCTCACCTGGTGAATAATGCTCAATGAGGTACGACGACAAATCAATCAGGTGAGAAACTGTGAAATTATCGAATGAACTGAGCACACGGTGGTTACCGCATTCGCCAGACTGTGAAAGGTCGTTTTGAGGAATTCGTGGTGAAAGCACAACCCACTCTATGCATTAATTATCATAACGGAGATTACCGACGAACCTTGGCGCCAATCATAACGTCAGCGTTTGAACTGCTTGACGAAATAACGAGTTACACTTCGTCTAACTGCCGTAGAATTTGTCAAAGATACACACTTGCCTCTAACAGTTTTGTCGCGCCCATGATATTTAGCACATGAGCACTCCATTAGTCCTCGTTGTGATAGTTCTTGCATGATTTCGCAGCATGGTTCTGGCAAAGATCCTGCCCAAAGAACACGCACGAAAGCTTTTTAAATAACTAGATTCACATAACAATATCATGCTCCGTTGACGATCAATTGTTTTATCATATATATAATATAACACCTTTCAATCAATTATATCATTAAGAAACAATAATTATTTATCGAAATAAGTTAAACGTACATAAATGTTTCGGTATTTGGGATGGTCACGCCGTCTTGTGTTTGTGTATCAGTCCTCATCGTGGGTTACTTGCAGGGACAGAGCTTCTCATGCATCATGTTCGTGTCCCCAGTCACCGCTATTCCTTAGAGCGTAAAGATATTGCTATTTATCCGACCATCCTAATGCATCCAATTCAGCATCTCATGACCTGGCTTATACAATTTGTCATGTATGTGTGATTGTGGCCTTGGGAGGGTTGGTTATCTCATATCTCCTGAGAAGTCATGTTCAAAAACAGTAGGATGCTCCTCTAATCTGCAAGATTTTTATTTTTTAACTATTCTCATGTTGTTCACATGGCGAAACACTGAAAGAAGACAATAACCAATCCTGATTTTAATTTTTCGTTATTGACACTAAGCTACAGTTACTGCTTTAGATAATTATATCCCTGTTATTTTAATAATGCCAAAACAGCAGATAATCATTTCCGAATGTTTTAAACCTATTTCATGCATTTTTAGAAATAAAAAATAGATTAAATGTTTAGCAAATGAATGAATGAATTAATCAATCGGTAGTATAATGGAGTTCATTAATAGTTATTTCATATATTGCAGATATTACAGAAAATGATCACAACCAATATCATGCCGGTTTGCTATTTGGAATAAGAGTTTTGTGTTTGGAAAATTGTAGATTTAATACCAACGGTGTTTATGTCAGAATCCAATTTGTCTCCGATCATTACACATTTCATCAATTGAGACTGATCCATTTAATATAACGCCTTCAATGTATTCTGGTTTTATAGATGCCCTAAGCAGACAAAAGCAGTTTTTTTATGCTTCAGAGGTTCGTTTTATTTTTGGCTTAAATCGGATTACAGGCGAATCCAGGACTGGGGGAGTTCGACACGTTTTAAATCTCGAAGAAGCAGCAGCAGCAACAGAGAGGAAAAAGAAAGAAGAGATACTTCGATGAACTAGCGTCACTAACACGAAATGTTGGTGCTGCTTTACAAACTCGCCACTTTCGGTGCTGATTTACCATCACAGGTAGTCGAAAATGAATTCGCGATACTGAGATGATGCCTTATCTTAATTTTCTAAATCCTGATGTTTCATTTCCTCACTGAAAGTGTTAACATTACCACATCGCTTGAGCAAATATACATTTCGAGCTACATTGACTGAGATGTTCGAAATGACCCAACTGGACTGGACTTGGCGTTGCACGCACACTAACGCAATAACTCATTGGCCAAGTTTAACACATCCAGTTGGTCCTTCAAGGGCCAAAGTGTCATTACTCCGCATACATTTTCACCATACTTAGATATTGCCAATCCACCTGACTGCAATCATGTGTACGGTCTTGCGAACCATTGCTCCAATTTCGACTGTTTGTTTCTGGTTATTTGTGCCGTGGTCCTCTCCAAAGCAAAAAAATTGTTAATACCACACTGACGTTTGACACCAAAACTGAAAAGGCTACTCTGATGGGAATGAAACTGGTGGAGATAGGTCATGAGAAGTTAAAATGAAAAAAGTCTTCTGAACACAGGAGTGGCGTGAGCTGATGAGGCTTCTCACAACAAAGCAAATCGCAGTAGTAACGGATATGATGATGCTGATAAGGAGGATGAGGAAAATAATAGGAAGGCAGAGAAAGACGGATGTAGATGTTGAACGTGCAATTGATAGTGGCTTCGAACCAATCCAAATATGGGAATGAAATAGAAGGAGATAAAGAGAACGAAGACGAGGAGGAAGCAAAGGGGTTGGAGCAAGGGATCAAAGAAAACAGGCTTGAGCCAAGGTTTGAGTGTGGTGAAATGGCCTCCAAGATAGTATCTACTACTACTGATGCTATGGTGGCAGTGGTGACGATTTGCCACCACCAGAATCAGAGGAAGCTGAAACCTGAGTTACTATTGCAACGTCATGCCTCGACTCAAAAATCGAAGCTGATATTGCTACAGTTTTATCATCTCATTTTAATCACCCCCAAACCAGATCTAAAGTCATCAAATGAACGCTTCAAGCCACACTCTATTTTCATTTTCAATAAAATCATCTTACAATTTCCATAAAATTTGCGCTTTAAACACATTTATCTTTGTATGTCAAAGTGCACATCAAACTGAAAAATTCATTACTTTTCTTGTTTATTCTTAAATGGCCTGTGTTTTTTTCTAATACTTGTGTTTATTAAGGGAATTTCCAGTTCTCTAAATGCAGAGTCAAAAGGCATAATTAATTCAAAAGACGTATTGCAAACGAGATAAGCTGACGCATTTCTGACTTGGAAAGTCAATGCAAAAAACAGTTTCACTTGAAATATAATCAGCTACCAAATTACTGCTAAAACAATTTTAGAATATCAAAAAATAATTTAATAACATGCCAGCAACGCCAATAATTGATCCATCAAGTTTTGATAAGATTTGTTCACCTTCTGGACAATGATTAACTACGCGTGGAGCTAACGCAATCGTGAAAGTGAATAACAGATAATCAGGCTGGAAGGGCATTGAGCGGTTAAATCAGTCATTCACTAGTAACTAAAAGCCCGGTTAGCGGAAAACGTGATGACGTTCGTTGTCAATACATGGTTTATTTGAGAAAAAAGACGCTCTGTGTAGGCGGTAAGATCCATAAGATGCAGTGCCAACTATCAATGCGTCGCAATTCTTTTAATTTTTGATACGGGATTATGGAATACGAAATTCCTGCTCCTGTTGTCATTTAACCACCTATGCTTTTTCTTTCAATCAGTAAAGTCTGAGAGAGCTAAATCTTGGACCTATGGAGAGACAACTCCTCGAATTGAGAACGAGGAGCGAATTCTAATGGGTTTTCCTAGTCCCTCTCCCTCATTGGAGCCGACATCCTAAATGAATTCAAACTCACTGTCGACTTACCCATAGGTTATTTAATAGACAAAACGACAAACTTTAAGTTATAAGAAGCTCCATATGACATCGATCTACCCATCACATCTTGAATGCTATCCTATTTCAAATTTTATCGTGCACTCTTAATGAATTCCCAAGCGTAAGGAAACTGACATTACTGAGAAATCAAGTTGAAGCAAAACGGTCTATCGCATGGGTTGGGGCCACAGTCAAGCTGATGATCTTCGGCTTTATTTTGCATATAGTGAACGACAATATGCGCAACCTCCTTTCACCGCCAGCGAGGGAAAATTGCACTAGGTGAAAAGGCCCCGCTTGAAATTAACCCAGATGCTCGTTTCCGACATGCTCATGTAGACTATGAGGATCCGTTCCCTCCTTCTAAAGGTTGTGCATTTATCTATACTTTGATGACCATAAGCATCACCCCTGACTGAAATCACAACAAACTCAGTAATGAGAGCCATTCTACACCTTTGTAAGGGCACTATGACTAAAGTAAAACATTACTGCGTACCTTCGTCATCAGTTCCAATCATCCCATTTACTTGGCTAAGTGCCAATTTCTTATTTCATGAGGGATCCGCACACGAGCTTATAAACCCGCTGTTAATAGCCTGATTGAAGGCCTTAATGATTTGTTGAACGGATGCAGGAGACAGATGTGTGAATTTGCCTGTGGTTCTTCCCGGAATTCATGCAGTGTGAAAAAGACCTTGAAATATCTCTTTTAATCTTATTTACGGCTCGGAAATATGATTATTGCTTCCAATACCTAGAAAGCTTCAGTGCATGTTAAGAAATAATAAAAAAAAGTCGAGATAATTTGTGTCTATGCAAAAGAGAGCAATTAGAAATAGGCATAAAATCATTTCCAGCAATAACTATTTGGTTTGCATCGGATCTCGACTGATTATTGATCAAGTGCTTCGCGTTTGCGAATTTGTGAAGAGTGGGTGGGTTGGACATAGTGCGGTTACCCCTGTCGCTAGTCCGACTGGGCCCGGTTGGCTGAGTCCGATTCCGTTGCGTAAAGTTGACAATGAAAAGCTTTATTCACTGGTTTTTCGCCAACTTTTAACACTTTTGCTAGTACTTCTAAAATTGGCAATTTTAGGCAATCCCAAATGACTTATCGTGTAACTTCAAATAGAGTTTTAAGTTTAACTCAGAAATGGGAACTTAAAATTGTCGTATTCTTTGGTTATGACTATCAGCTTAAATCAGGGTGAAGTCAGATACGCATGATACAGACCTTAGCTTTCACAAATGCATGTAAAAGAGTGCAGATTCCGCGTGCGGGTAATCTGTTTGCGTATGACCGGTCTACATAGTAAACCTAAATGTGATACAGTTGAACACTAAAATATAAAACGACAATCACAAATATGCTAAATTTGTTTTATCATGTATTTTGTTAGCTTTTTGGAATTCGATTTTCACCGATATCATTTATCCTAAAACAGGTAAAATAGTTTGCAAATACATCTTCTCGTCTTCAGGTTACAACGTGACGCAAACACAGTCTTGTGTCACATGTTGAGTTTTTGTCAGAGTAACTTCCGCGACACTTTGCAAAAATAGCAAACGGACTTCGTGAGCACTTAGGCATTTTGAATGATTCTTTGTTAATCTAAATAGCTAGCCTAAGCACACTAGCCAAATGTATACTAATAGTGCATTTCAACTAAATTAAACATTATTAAACAACTATAAATTAAAGATAATCTTTGCAAATAGTTAACTCTAATGTCCTAATAAGTCAAGGACAAGGCTAAAACCCGACATTTAGTGTTGGGATTGGCCAGGAAAATGGGTGGATGAGTGGTTGTGATGCCAAGAAAGGGTCAAGAAGCGAAAGCCTGGCGACCCTTCGACTTCATAATTTTGACATTTTTTTGATAACTCGTTCTAAAATTAACGAATAGAAAGCGAAACCTAACACAATAAAACACTCTTAATGTTAGTGTTTAAGTGGATAATCAGACGAATAGAGACATTCAAGCAGCTCTTTTTTAATATTTGACAAAACGGAACCAATAGGAAAACCTAGAGGAAACAAATATTATTTCAGTAATCATGCAATAAAGCGTTCTGCAGAGTTTGTTCAGATTTTGTTCAGTTTACCTTCATTCAAACAAAGTTAATCCAATGAACACCGCACATTTTCGAACCTTAGCCCACTCCACATTTTATTCAATTCGCAACAATGTGGTACTAACATCTCCATTCCATGGAGGGGTATTCTTATTTTATTAAGCAGACTGACAAGGTGGCTTTGCTATTGTTTATTCCCATCAATTCACTGCACTTAAAATTCAACAATGTGTTTTTTATTATTTTAGCGGTATGATTTATGGTGTAAGTGGATTTCGGAGTAACCATAAGCTTTATGAATTTTTGAAGAAGGCACTTTATAAATTTGCGTTTTTAAAAACGATTACAATAAAATAAATAATTACTTGAGCGAATGTCGCCCAATGGGTTAGGCTTCATCAATTTTGGATCTCTTGAGCAAAATACCTGCATATAAAAGAGAGATCAAGGTTGTTTAAGCTTAAAAATTATTTGCAATGCTTTCAGGCTCCGTTTTCCACCACCCAGAGGGGAGTTAGGCTTGTTTAAAGTTTCGGAACATTTCTTAGCAAATCTACTTTGTCATGTCTTTGGATAACCCTTCTTATTGCGAGCTGGAGGAATTCTCATTTGTGATGCTAAGCCATATATTGTTGCAAACAGTGGGTTAATTTTATTGAAATCCGATCATTTTAGGTTGCATTTTAACTACATCGGTGGTGACTTAATTGCCTAGATTGACATCTTTATCTGTATTATTTTGTAACACTGATACAAAGTAGAATGTGTAAGATCCATAGTAGCCTAACTGGGCAAATCGTTTAATGGCATTAGTCAATTTACATTTAAAATTATATGCCTGTAATCTAACTTAACTAATAATTTAATGCAAATAAACAGTTGTATTTGTATCTTAACACCCATTTGGCAATTTAATTCTTTCTTTTTCATTATTATTGTTGCTCATGTCTTTTTTCATGCGTTGATGAAAAATCAGTTTCCACAATATCTAATTTAATCGCTTAAGCACTATTTTCATTCCTAGAAAGAAATATTATAATGAGTTTAAGTATCACTATTATATGGTTAATATTTCCATTAAACATCGAGTATCGTTTTCATTTATAGGTTAGCAAAAATGAGTTGCAAACCCATGTTATATAAATGCCTATAATGGGCATATTGAAATATATGGCGCATGTCTTCGTTAATAGTGTAAAGTAAAAAAAGGTTTTTTTAGATTATTTGGTGATTGAACATTTTGATATGATTAAAGCATAGGCGGCATCACAAATTAAGTACACATATCATCCTTACTGGTTTAAGATTACAAGTTGCAAGTTACCAGCATAAGCCACTAAAAACATAAATAAAATACTAAAACATAAAATGCCTGCTAAGCACAATGAATCAGAATGTCTTTAGCCTAGAAAGAATAATTATGATAACTGGAAAACATCAAACTAAATGCTGGGTAAAGAGCTCAGTTTCGATAATCCAACTGAATCGTTTAGGCACTCGTCTTGTTAAATTGACATCACGGTGATTTTCATACATGTTTGTAAATATATTTCGTGATCAGTAGATTACCACCAATCAAAATTATCTAGTTGGATGATATCCAATAGCAAATCGTTGGCCAGGCGGATTTTCACGAAATAGTATTATAGATGAACTTGAAAACCCCAGTCATATTTTGCGGTTGATAGGAAGCCGCTGTCTCCGTCTCCAATTTTGCCAACAGGACCCACGTTGGTCAGTTAGCCTGGTCAGTTGAGTTCCGATTAGTAGCATCAAAAGCCTCAACTTCGCGTGCCTGCACTTCAAGTTAAACAATTTCCAAATATGTTTTCATTAACAACGATTGCTTTTGCATTAACCTATTCATCAATAGTTTTCTATAACAGATATATCTTAATCAAGCTAATTTAATTAGTCAGTCTTCAAACATACTTTATTGCAATTAAATTTCACATAAAACAGAAGGACCGAACGGTTTCCATTACCATCTTGAATTATGAATATATCTATCGATCTCGCAGAAACAATTCAAAAGCCCGTGCAGATGAATTTTCTCCATAGGTAACTCATGTACCAGTAAATTGAAAGTCCCATGTTTGACCCCGCCTGACTTCAGCTAGAAAGTTTCATCACTTTAAGGGCAGCAGCTTTCTTGGAATGCATGCAAGTAAATATTCCTCCACTTCTGCATATAGGATTTTGAAATTGAAATGAGGACCACTACCCAGCACCACGTACACAGCAAATAAGAAAATTATTTACAACAGCTAGGTCACTATATCTGCATAAAGCGTTGTTTAGTCTAACAATTCATAATTCTGCAAAAATAGCATTTAACTTCAAAGTCGGCAAACGCGTGTTTTTCGAACTTCCTGTTTGTGATTTGTCATTGACTTCAGGGGAGGATTGAAATGACTTCAGTGCCATAGAAGCTTCTCTGATATGTTAATTGTAAAGAAGATTTATACTTGGAGTTTGTGTTAAGTAATAGGAATTTAAAGTTAAAATATGCTCAGTCAGGCATACAGTCACCACTGAGGTCGAAGTTCCTTCCTTTCGACGAATGCTTAATAACTTGCCAGATAAAGTGCTTTCGGTCATGACAATATCGCAAAGGCTTTGGAATATACGGTTTACGGACCTAGAATATGCTTTTAATTAATTAACATATATTGTAGCTGCTAATTCAATTTGTGTTTGTACTTAATAATTTTTTTGATAATATCATTATAAAGCTACTGTATATTTTTTGCCGAAAGGAGCTCGTAACGGAGTATATTTTTGGACCGTTAACTCTACAACATATTTGTTTATAATTGGATGACGAAAGATATGCTTTTCGTATATTATTGATAAATGTGTTTTTAAAAGGTTTAACTTTATTGTTACTGCAAATCATGGTGTTGTTTCTTGCTAGCCTAATTTTGTCTACGCTTTAACAGGTCTTTTATAGTAAAGAGAAAAGCCCCAAAATCTCATCAACCTTAGCTGTTTTTGAGTGCTATGGCAAAAACTTGCTAAACAAGTGGTGAAATAGATTTCAAGCCTGATTTGCCTGATTTGCATTTAACTGTTGCTCTTATTTATTGGTTGGACGACCCCATTTATCGTCACTCTTAGCAAATTAACCCTTGTTATGCGGTTGCAAATACAAATCGTGTGAAACAACCCGGCCTCTTTGACTTGATAGTTTAGGAACCTTTCATGAAAATTCACTTCAAAAGGTTGGGAAAACCTTCAAAAACATAAGCAAGTGGAAAGATTACGTTTTAGCAAGAATATATTTCGTGATTATAAATATCAATGATGAATTTAAAGGCAAACCCGGTTTCAAGTTTTCAATCCTAAGCGATTTGTAATCAAAACAAATAAAAAAGATTTATTCATTAAAATAGTGGGTTTCATCTGGGGTACAACAAATAGTTTACCTGATTGCACCTTAAATGGAGTAGAGTTGACTACCTATGAGGTTCCTTGAATTGAATAAGTATTGAATAATTAATAATTTGTGTCGTGATCTTTTCTGGTCTTGCCTGGTCTGGTCTTACCGTTTTTTTAAAGCAAAACCGGAAATATCTTTTCCGTTCAAAAATTGTCAAAAAAGGAATGCGATATTTTACTTGTCTTTAATACATATTGACCTCTTTTAAATATGGCATATTGATGGGTCTTTAATGTTATAATTTATATTTTACAAGGGGCTGTTGTTTGAATAAACAAACAATTAATGATACATTTGTGAAATAAATAACATGGATTTACATTCCTTTTTCTCTTGAGTGAATGTCGGAGGTGATAAGTAAGGTCGCTTTTCTGATAAACATGTATCTCTCCGAGTACGATAATCAGAATTAGTAGCATTAATTAAATCGACTTTTATGTTAAAAAATATCTATTAGATGATTATTAAACAAGCGCGTTGCATGCATTTTTGACTATTTTTTCATAAACGTTCAATTGAAAAGGAGGTGCGTTTTGAAATATCTACAACGTGCACATTATGTACTTGAAAATTTATCATGGAATATTTCTTAAAATGTGCTTCAAAATTTAGTCAGCGTTATTGACTTAAAGTACTGTAACTTTTCTAAAATATTATCCAGATCAAATTCCTGCTGCAGGCCTCATTGTAACTCTAAGAACAAGGGCCAAAATTAAATATTTTATTGAAGTATACGGCCTAAACAAAATCTTCATCGATTCGTGTCACAATTTACAATAACACTCGAATTGATGTTTCTCGTTAATGCTTCTCAATATTTACCAAGTTTCTTTTCCCATTTATGGTTATTTTTGAGACGGACTAACATGAGCTAACATGACTGCAAAATTTTTTAAATAAAATTAAATGTTTTTTTAAAAAAACATAGGTAAATACATTTAAGTGGTATTTGGTCATTCTAATATTATGGTTATTTTGCTTACTGTAAGTAAATCAAGTAAAGCGCGACGCTGAAGAATTTTAAGATACATATAGAATAATTATTTTTATATCCACAGAATTTTAGTTTAAAAGAAAGAAATGCTAAAGAGATCAATGCAATTAAAGGCATATTCTATGTGTTGAAGATACTGCGTAGTAATAACGAATCTGCCGATTATCAGGTAAATTGTAAAGTGCTCCTTTGATGATTTGTTGTACAGAAACGTTATGGGTGTTTCGAATTTACTCAAACAATGTATAGAAATAAATTTTCAGTCTAACGCCATCACCGACATTACACACATTGGCTGTGAGAAACATGGTGATTAGTGCTCAAATACCTATGGTTCTTGCGGACCGGACATGCGCGTTGACTACTTAGGCTAATCCAGCGCAGCCAATATGACGGAATTAGTCTAGTGAAAAAAAGACAAAAGCATAAGAAGAACATCAAACGTAATAATAATTAGACCACTTATAGTGGTTTCCTCAGCCTCTCCACTATTAAAGTTTGTTTAAATTTAATTTTATTTTGAATCCCTTAAATAAAAAATTACTTGTTGTCCTGTCAGTTTCACGTCATAAATTGTATATTCCTTGTTTTTCACGAGAATACATACCAGTAGGTATGAAAATAAGCATTGACTTTGATAAAAGTTTGCGAGAATCAACTGATAAATACATTATTTTCCTTCTCATGCACGAACATTGAAGTGGGCCTTGAAAGTGGATATTCACTAAAGAAGGGATTTATTATTATTACTATTATTACTATTATTTTTATTAAAATCTTTATATGTGATCATAAGGGTTTTATGTTTCTTTACCGCTGTCTCAACGGGTTCAAGTTAGAGGTTTAAACAGCCTGCACACATCATAGATAGTTAAATGTGGTTAGGCAATTAAAAAGAATGTAAAAGGAGATAAATTCAATGAATGTTCTGAGGAAATAAAAGACTACCTCAGAAACCAAGCACCAATTTACTCATTTAATTAATTAATTATAAGTTTACAATTTTCGTTTTCAGTAGGTTAAATAAATTCCTGCAGTTCGAATTATAAGCCGATATTGGGAGGTCGCAATTCTCAGCCCAATAGTGACGAATTTCTTTCAAAGTTAAATCATTGCATCCTGTCAGATTATATTCTGCATCAAAATGTAAATTCTCCAGGAAAATAGACATTTCCCAACCGGTTAAACGGCGAGCGTTAGACTGTTAAAAACAAATCATTGAAAAATATACAATCGAGTCATAAAATAATCAGTTGAAATTGTGACTTACAATATTCAACCCATATTCCTTTATTTCAATCTTATTTATTGAGGTTTCACAAATGTAAATCGATTTCGAATTAAGCGATTTCTGACAGCTTGATTGCCACACATCATTTTCTGGGTAGTGAGACATTATCAGTCCATCTCCAAAGTCTATTCTTTCGAAGGCGTTGGAGATTTTGTTGCTAGCTAAAGCGCTGATTTCTCCGAGAGTTGGGGCAGAACAACCTGGAATAAAAGATATACTGTTTTATCCCTTATATACTAATAAAAATCAGTTAATTAAATAAGTTTACAGGATGTGCATTTTGCCAAATCAAAGAATATAATTGTGAGAATGTTAAAAATATTCAGCGAAATTAGAACCATGGTTTGTGAGCTGAATAATAATGTTATCTACACTCCTTGGCTTATATAGAGAAGTTATCTGAATGTCTTCTAAGCAAAACAAGAATTGTTGCACTACATAACTTGCATACCTTGTGAGGTGATGACCTCTGTACATCTTGAGACCTGTACCTACTTGTGCTCAGGAATTGTTCATGCCATTTTCGTAACATGTGCTAAATATTAATTTTTTGAGAGGAAGTGTTTATAATGAGGATCTATAGAGTGTATTTAATAATATTTGTTTTGCCCTTTTGATTGACATAAACCTGAAAAAAGTAAATAAAGCTCTTTTTGTTTAACTGTACAGCAAATTGGTTTGCTTATGCCGAAACACAATCCCGCATAGCGAACATTAGAAGTGAAATTGCAAAGTTCGATGTAGTCGTGGAGATTCTACCAGGGCACGTTGCCAATCAGCTACATCACGTCATCTTTTCTCCTCCAAGGAAGCAACTAGCAGACAACCACCAAGATCAAGAAGGCAATAATCAAACTAATCTTAATACTCCCGATTTCGGCTACAATTACTAGGTAGCGACCCACCTTAAACTTGGGAATACGTAACCACCAGACCACTGTCGTCAGATGGTGTAAAATTTATCCGTGGTCTCTCAGTAGAAAATGAATATTTTCGTGAGATATTCCTCCATAAACTGCCAGAACTTGTCATCATCCTTATCAAAGCTGCCCAAAGGCCTATACCACGGCCAAATACTTGTACCTACGTTTTTC
This sequence comes from Anomotaenia brevis, assembly GCA_030710315.1. Taxonomy (NCBI): domain Eukaryota; kingdom Metazoa; phylum Platyhelminthes; class Cestoda; order Cyclophyllidea; family Dilepididae; genus Anomotaenia; species Anomotaenia brevis. The sequence continues at coordinate 29,647 of JAUOZQ010000290.1, forward strand.
TACGTTGCGATAAGGTAGAGAAGCAACTGCAGCCACTTTAAGATGAGCCCTTCAAAGTGATCAGACGTGCAGAGAAAGCCTCCGATATCTCACTCAGTGGGGAGGAAACGGTGATAAGCATAGGCAGACCCAAGGCCGCTTTCATGGAAGACTCCCAAAGTACAGGTAGCAAATTTTCCTATCACGAAAACCCGTCAAAAAACCAGATTCCACTCCCTTGGGATCCAACCTCCCTTCTCTCGCACCCCACGACTGACGAAATTCCCAGGTCCCTAGCCTTGACCTCCTACTTATCCCACGTCGAAAAAAAGCCTACCCGAGCGGACGATAGGTACATCTCCCCAAACATTTGCGCAGCTACCATCTTTTCTAGACGAGATCCCCTCCGTCATCAAATTTGTCCTTGAATTCAATGCGGGGCGGGGTGACGGGGGTATGTAGCTCTTATTCGCTGTGCTGATGTGGATACTGGAAACTGGCTTCAAGGACAGGACACCAACGCCACGCATTAATTGCAAATCGCTTAGTCACAATTTGTGTCCTGTCACTAGAATTAGTGTATGCAACTCCTTACGGCAGCATGCAGTCAACACCTCATTCATCAAGTGCAAGTTCGATTCCTTTAATACAAGTCTCTACTTCCATCTTTGGTTTTCACTTGCCAGGGAAGTGTTTGGAAGTATTATTACATGGAGTCACAATCACCTTAACTCCAAACACATCTCTCGAATGACGATCCGGCAAAGGAAATATTTCCAAAATTGTGAAAGATTAATGCCAGTATTTACATCGTATTATGATTTCAAGCGTTTCAAGTGAACGAATTGAATCAATCAACTAGATCAAAAGACATATTTTAAACCTTAGCATACCTTTCGTCATCTAATTATAGAAATGTACATTTACCTGTCCAAATATGTGCCTCGTTACGCATTCTGTTCAGCAAAAATATTGGATAGATTTTAAATAACATTCTATAAAATTTTTTAATTACATTAGCAGCTGCAAAATATATATCAGGTAATTAAAAGCACATTCTAGGTCCGTGAGCCATATATTCTGCAACCTTTTTGATATTGTCATGACCGATAGCACTTTTTCCTATTAAATTATTAAGCATATAATGAAATGAAGAAACCTTGACTTTAGCGGTGACTTTATGCTTCATTGAGCATTATTTATTATTAAATTCCTATTAATTAACACAAACTCCAAGTCGAAATCTTCTTTACGAATACCATATCAGAGAAGCATTTATGAGAATGAAATCATTTCAATCCTCCTTCAAAAGCAATGACAAATCACAAACAAGAATTTTAAAAACACGCATTTGCAAACCTGGAAGACTTTTTTTCAAAAATTATGAAATGTTTGACCAAACAACGCTTTGTGCAAATTTAGTGAGCTAGATGTTATAAATTATTTTCTTATTTGCTGTGTACGTGGTGTTGGGTAGTGGTCCACATTTGGACTTCAAATTTCTATATGCAGAAGAGGAAGAATATTTACTTGCATGCATTCCAAGAAAGCTGCCGCCCTTAAAGTGATGAAACTTTCTATCTGAACTCAGGCGGGGTCAAATACGGGTGTTTCAATTTACTGGTACATGAGTAAACTAAAGAGAAAATTCATTTGCACAGGCTTTTGAAGTGTTTTTGCAAAATCGATAAATATATTCATGATTCAAAATGATAATGGGAATTGATCAGTCCATTTTTGTTAAATTTAATTGTAACAAAACATGTTTGGAAACTGAGTGATTAAACAAGCTTGATGAAGAGATATTTATTATAGAAAAGTACTAATAAATAGGTTAATGCAAAAGCATTTATTGTTGATGAAAACATATTTAAGAGATATATCAACTTGAAGTGCAGGGACGCGAAGTTGAGGCTTTTGATGCTACTGATCGGAATTAAACTGACCAGGCAGGGGGAAAGATGGAGACGGAGACAGCGGCTTCCTTTCAACCGGGGCAAAACATGACGGGGGTTTTTCAAGTTGATCTATGATACTATTTCGTGAAAATCCGCCTAGTTAACGATTTGCTAGTGGATATCATCCATCTACATAATTTTGATTGGTGCTAAGCTGCTGATCAGTATATGTACATGTATAGAAATCACGAAGATGTCATTTAAACATGACGAGTGCTGAGCTTGTGTATCAGCTCCATTCCTTGTGATTAGTTAAAAGAATTAATTACCTCATTTCGGCACTCGTCATGTTAAATTGGTGTCTCCGTGACTTCAAGCATGTTCGCAAATAAAATAAAATAAACCGAATTATATGAGATAGAACATTTCACTAGATAAATTAATATCTTTATCGAGTTTGTTTGACAGTTTGATCGAAAGCCCTTTATCGATACCAATTTTAATTACAAGATAGACGTTGCGTCATGCAATAAATATTGTGTTTGGACACTAGAAAAACGTGTCCTCCACACGTACCGCTGGCGCAATTAATTTAATTTCATTTAATTCAGGATATCTATCCTTCCTATTAATAAGTAACCTGGAAACAATTTTATAAGAGAATATAATGACTGTTAAATGTTTTCTGTCACGGTCGGATGTACCTGTGCAGTTACAAGAGTTGAACTCTTAAATGAATACACTTTGAGCCTTGGCTCCTCCACGTGACCTGCCAACCAGGCTTTTAAAAACCAGCAAATAAGGACACCGCTTCATCCACAACCAGCCTGTTATTGCTCTTTGTATATCACCTCACTCATTTGTGATATCTGACCTACTATTCAACGATTTATTTTAATTTTCACAATGAATACTCCTTGATTTATTTGTTCACTGGTAGTCAATGCTTACCAAATTAAATAAAAAGTAGCATTTTATTTTTTCAGCATTAAAATTTTGTGCAACCTTTTTTCACATGAGTCATGCTTCTCTTACATTTTACTGAAGGAGCTTGATCCTCTAAGAAATAGTTCGTTTCACTCCATTACAACTAGTGCTTTCATACAATTTATGGAAGTCCAATTTAAAGAGAACAGTCATTGTCAGGTGGTTAGATTTGTTAGAAGAATAAAATATTCTTTCCTTGACTACATGCAGAGCACTGCTCATCGGTTCCATCATTTTCAAATGTAACTGAGATGGATTTGATGTTAAATAAAGGATGGCATTGCGCTAATTTTAGTGACAATAATTAAGTAAGTGAGTCCATAAATTAGAATTGTGAGGAATAAAAATGAGAATAATGCTCGACCCTCATTATATGATAGATAGAGGGACGCAGGCATATATTTCGCGGTCCGACTAAGCCCCCTATTCACTGTCTGCTCAGCGTGAGGTCAGCTACCGAGACACAAACTAGGTACTGGATAGCTTCTCATCCACGTAGCCTGGTCTACCAAGTCAGTCAACTCTTCAGTCACCAATCAAAGTCTGCGTCATGCCACTATATTCCTACGCCACATGAATGCGAGCAAATACATAAACCATCACACTCCTAATACGCGGTCGGCTGCGCAAGTCTCCTTTGCTCCCTCTTGTAGTTCGACCATCTTAGTGAATCCAACTTGGCAAGTATCAAAATGCAACCCCTCCGCATAAACATTTTCAAATTCCATTTTATTTACTCTGGAGTTCTAAGCTTCTTGAAGTGATATGCAACATTTAGTTCCAATATACTCCCACTTTCTAGGAATTATGAGAGAGACTAAATTTAGCAATTTGTAACCGGATGATAATATGGGTAAATCGTCATTCTACCTAAAGAACAAATGTGCACGTTTATAAAAGATCACGTTATAAAAACCATCTCCAAAGGCATAACGCATAACTTTGAGCCCTGGCTCTGTCAAAGTGCTCTGTCAGAATCAATTAAGAAATCATATATTTACAAAAACCTGCCCCATTTCTGTCCTGCAAGCTAGGGCTATAAGACAGTAAAATAGTGAAATCTAAAAGTACTTATTCGAAGCGTCAACATGCTGGCCAAAGTCACGTTCTCGAACCAATTTTATTGGATTTTGTTTCAATTGAACTATAATTATTATCAATGATAAAACGGTCATTTAACCACAGAGCAGTTCATTAACCTTTGGACTATCAAATTTGAAAGTCTAATTTAAAGTATAAAAGGATTTTCAAAATTCTGAAACACTTTAATTATGCAATAATATTTCATTATAAAAAGTAGCAAAGCATAGTGATTCTCGATCAGACCAACCAGGTCTAAAAGGCTGAACCACAATCATGTTGCCTTATCATGTTTGTGAGTCTTCTAGAGCCAAGTGCTGAGCAATTGGTGACGTTGGTTTTGCCCTGTAATTGTAAGACAATCAAGCACATTTAAGACCGGTTGATTGGGAAAACGTTTTGTTTAACTGTTCAGCTAAACCTAATTGATAGTTATGACCAAGACAATCTCTTTCAGAGCTCTCTAGAATGCAAAACGTTTTTTTGGAACACCAGAGTTTACGATATCGCAGAATAATTAATTTTTAATATGAGATTGTTGTTCTTTGTGGAGAGCCATCGATAGAATTAATATCTTAGTGGTCATCAAATTAACTGCAACGCCGTAGTCCATATTTTTTTCTGTTTTATCACTAGAAGAGAAAACAAACATTGAGGAAATTATATCAGTTCTGTAGATACTGCACAGAAGAATTGTGTAAAATGGGTATCAAATGTTATATTTAACGAAAATCCAGGGATTTGCAGGATATATGTAAATTAGGAAAACCGATTTCGCTTGGAGTCGCTATTGAATGGAGCTGCACTGAAGATTCACAACTTCCATAAATTTTTGAACTCCAATTTTACTTTGAGGTTAGATTATATCTATGTAAGATACTCAGGCCTGTAACCAAGAGCAGCACTAGCTTAAGGATATCGAACTGCAAAATTGATTTTCAGCGTACGCTGGGAATGGCAGTTTTACTTCTGAGAAAGCTGGATGCAGTAAATGTGCTTCAAAAAGCCGAATATGATAAAGGATTCGTTTGTCTTAAAGAAGAGCTCCGAATAACACCTCGGATTAAGTGAGAACTTGAAGAATGGTCACAGGTGTGCCGTGAGTTGATGAAGTGTCTCATCGCAAAGCGCAATGTTAACGGTGATGGCAGTGCTAATGTTGAGGAGGAGAATAAGATGGAGGCAACGAAGAGGAAGATGGGTGCTGGTGTTGAAGATTCTGGCAATGATGGTGACGATAGCGGAAAAAGGAGGATGGAGCGAATAATGAGAACTCCGCCTCGTGCCATACCAAATATGAGGATCTGAGAGAAGAAAAGGAGAAAGAGAAGGAGAAGGAGAGAAGGAGGGTGACAAGGAAGCAAAAGTGACAGATAAAAGAACTGGGGAAATGGGCGTGAGTCAGAGGTTGTTGATGATGGTCTCCAAGAAAACAAATACTGCAGATGATGACCTTGGTGGTGACAGTGGAGGTGGCGATTTGCCACCACAACGAAAAGAGGAGTCCGGAACCGGAATTAGCATTGCTGCCAAGCGCCTCGTCTCGCAGATCCAAGCTGATAATGCCGCTTCTTCCGCTCATCAGTGTGAACGCCTCACCAAACTTGATCACGTGATGAAATAATCGCTATTTCCTTCAATTCCCTTTACCTAGATAACAATCATCACCATTATCTCCTGTTAGATACATTTGTGGTTTGCTATGTCATTGTGGACATGAACGTACACGTGATGTAATGTTAAACATTTTTGTCTTGGAATGGCCAAGAAATGGTTCTATTTTCTTTGTTTTAAGGAGCCCACCATGGCTAGTGTAGTTTTGTAGCAAAACCCAAGTAGGTTATCAATTATCCTAAATCGATATTTGTGCAGGTCTCGACTAAATGTTTTTGTACAAACTGGATTCTGTGGGTGTTCGTTGGGTTCTGCACTGACTAGAGGAGCGGTTGTCCTTCGGTCCTCTCTAACAAATCTTTTAATTGTCTGAGGTCTCTCTAAACAAGCTTCACCTATGCTTTGCTGAAGACTTTTTTCCCTCTCAATCAAAGGCGGCAGTCATTTCTTTCGAGACAGCTCTTGAGGAAACCCCGAGCATCCGGGGGCGGCATTTTCTGTCACACTAGCGCCTGCCATACGAGCATTAACAGCCTGGCCTCTTTGAAAGTCTGACAGCATTGCCATACTTCTAAGGCCATACCCATTTTTTAGGTATTTATAAGAAGGCTATTATATACAAACATGCCAAATATCATAAATACTAAATAGAAACACGTGTGCTTCGCTGTCTTTGGTTACGTTGGAAAAATGAAGAGCTATGTGTAGACAGCAAGATTCATACGCGGCACTGCCAACTTTTAATGCGTCTCAATTCGTATTTGCTTAATTTTGGAACGAGGAAGGGGAATGGCAGGCTCAGCAAGGAACTACAAGGCCTGATTTTCGGATTTTTCCTTTTAAATTGCGTAATACAAGTAATATTAATCAGTTCATCTAGCAATCATTAAAGTACATTGGGTGTCTTCATTGCAAGTATGATGATTCATAGTTATGCATTATGTCTCATTTTACATTTTTTATTACACACCCCATAAGCAAGGATATGAGCTTCTCCACTCTTGAAAGCATACTCTGATGAGGTTCTGCTTCCACAGATCTCTCCCTTCCAAAATGTGGATACTACGACAAATCCTTTGTGCTGTGTAGTCTTGAATGACCCACGTCTATGAACTCGGTGAACTTAAATTTTTCGATAGATATTCACTGCAATGAAACATTCTAATGAAAAATATCGATTTTATCTGTTTCCTAAATTATCACCGATTCTCCATTCATAGGTTAGCAGTGCAATATATATCTGTATATCAGTTACTGTGCTCTTGGGGGCTAGCGAATGTGTTAACCGCGTCATGCCAGCCCGTCAGGTAGTTTCAATGACTCTCGCACCATTAAGTAAGCTCGTCGCTGATTAAGCGCCGTTGACTACGTGAACAATTTTACTTCCTTGCTGAATCCCTGTCACTCTTTGCTATTTGAAAAGGGAAGAGATATATTTTGCCTAAAATTGAATATTTTATAAATTTGATTTCCCAGGATGGTCTCAGATGTAATATGGGCACTGATATTTTTTGCTGTTGCGACTCTTGAAAGCAAAAACAATTAAATTTTTTTAAATGATTGATTGTTGGCAAGCTGTTTTGCCAAAAGCAGTCCCGGTTCTTGTTTGTACCCAAATGATCTCCCTAGGCTAGAATAAACCACCAAAAATACATTGAAATGAATAGCCTCTTTAAAGGCATACCAAATTGAAAAAAAGGGATTTCGGGACAATATTTTGTTTTAAATCTTAAATAACGGATAGTGCATGTAAAATCGGTGACCTCCAGCGAGTAGTAATTACATGATTCATAGTTTGAGTTAACCTACTATCCCTCAATTATAGCACACACACAACCATTCGATAAATTGTGAAAGTTGATCTAAAAACAATTGCAGTGCGATGTTTGCACCAATAACTCATGGCCTTTTCGATAGGCAAGCAAATAAGGCTCTTTGCTACATATCTTTAGTAAATTTATTCTTCTTAGGTCCGGCTTATGCACTTTAAGTAAAAGTTGGGGTTGACTGACCTCTGACTCATTCAATTACGACCGTCTGACTGTCATCGAAGAACAGTCGTCAGTCACTTTCAGCAACCCAACTGAACATGGTAAATCGCATAATAGTGCATTTTTAGGGCAAACAAAGACGCGTTAAGCATGTTTTCCTAAACGGTTTTGTTAAGGTTAAAAAATAAATGAATGAGATTTATTACTCTAATTTGAAAAGAAACAACGTATAATTTCAGTTTAATAAATCGTGAATTTGATCACTAGAGAGAGAAGAAGTTGGAAGATTTGGGTAAAGCCTTCCAAAATAGCTCATATATAGCTTTCAAAAACTAGGAGTAGTTTTAGCTTAAGGAAAATGAAGTTTATCACTCACCTTGTAAGTATTCAGGAAACAGTGGGCGATCTTGAATATTTACCCTTCAAAATCAAGGTTTAGCACAATGGATTTTTTGTGCATAATTGTGTAAAATTGGGAAGCAGGTGTATTTACAATTAAAAAAATTAGTCGAGGCCAGATGCTAACAAATTTGTGTTTCCTATTGCGTTTTTAATCAATAGTCTAAATAAGAGCCAACTTGAGCCCCGTTTTATATTTTTTATCGAAAAACACCCTTGAGCAGTTTTTCCCACTACATTAATTCTCTGCCAATGCTTACAAGTTGCATATGACCTTTAGATTTTTTTGAAAACATTTTCTAATTTAGTAAAGTAAATTATTTTATTATTAATAGGGTCATCGTTTTTTCAAGTTTAATTTTATCCTTTTATTTCGGTGACTCTTCAAAGCTAGATACGGTACAGCTTATCCTAAGAGCATTTATAAATTAAGGAAACAGTAGTGTTTTCAATTCGATTTAGACATTGTGCAGCAGTTCGATTCTTTATGATCTGTTCAACTACTCAATACAATCAGTTTCGGCAGCTAGGTATCCATTTTTCGATCCTGACTAATTTATTAATGTTTAACACAAGTCTTCTACATTAAACACCTTTCTCAATACAATAATATTCCATTTATTCCAAGCAATATGTAGGTTTACCAAAGGCATTATTAAGTTAAGCACTATGCCGGCCTACGTATATAGTCAATGTGAAAATCTACTATTTTCTTCTAGTATGTATGACTATGAGCTCTGTAAATTTTGCAAAAAACTAAGATAAAATATATTATTGATATTTCGGTTGCATCTATAGCAATTATAAATCTAAAAATAAATAACGTGGAGGCATAATTACCAATTTGAGAAATTCGGAAACTTGTGTGGACATTCGCGGAAGAAAGTCAATTTGGACTTCCACGGCGCCACCTGTTACTCGTCAGATGTTCATAACAGTTGAAATTATTTCGCTTTCACCATCCTAAACCATTTGTATTCATTTTAATTATACACCTGTGTAGTTGACTACTACAATGAACTTTCATTTCCACTAGATAAAAACTACTTTTTTCGCTTCTTCCGCAGTTATTTCACCATAAAACTCTCCGAGGAGACACTTTTAACAACCCAGCATTAGTCAATCTTCAAAATAACCAAATAAAACTGTACGATTTCACAGAGTATGACATTCGCCAACAAAGCAGAAAATCCCTTCAAGAGCATGCTTTAGGCATCCTCTAATGTCGCCTTCCACTTGAGGCGCTTTGTAATCGGTTTCTTCTGATGGAAATGGTAAGTGTCTGACCATAAAGCCTAACTAAGGAAAAATGTCATTCTTTGGCCCAATTCGTGGTTAGACTCAGAGATGTGGTCATTTGAAAGTAGTAGCCAAGTAAGCGGACAGCCTGGTCATGGCGAGGTGGTCTCATTTGCCATTCTATAAGAACCAAGTTGGCAAAATACGTGGCGGAACCAGAGGTCCGCGGATGTCATTCGCATTGTTCAACTCACGTCCGTGCACACCTGCGTCGAACCTGTGGTCATGACAGGTTTTGCGGCATTCCAATGCAATTTTGCTGAACATGAAACCTACTGATGTACAACTCTCGTCTGCGTGGGAAAACATTGTATCATCTTTATTTGTACAAGCCAGCCATATGTCTAATTCTAAATGATGTTTGCTAATAAGGTAAACCATAAAATTCCAAGACATTTGATAATTTATACGAAAAGTGACTCATCAAGAGTGGAAATGCTTCAGCTTATTCGTTTTGAAACAGCGGAGCGTCTTTAATTAACTTAGGGAGTATGTGGTAGCTTCGTTACCGCATGATCTGTTGAAGGATCCAATCAAACTGGACTACGCCAGCTAGGCATTTATTTTTGGGCCTCACTAACTAATTCTTTAAGGTCCGAAACAGCCTGCTCCGAGTGCAAGCGGGCGGTAGTGTACATATCACTATCTGACAGATCATTGAAGTAAAGTACAGAAAATCAAATGCGCATGCGGTTCTGCCAACTATGAATGCCTTCAGCTGAATTTATTTCCAATTTGAGAATGGTGCAACCGATATGCCCTGCTCTGAATAAAAAGACAGTGCATGAATGCGATTTTACAATTCTATTATATATAACGGTTTGGTTTCAATAAATTGCATTAAAAACAATAAAGTTGCGCATGTATAAAATAAGAGGGCTCGTGTTTCCGCAGTTTGAGGAATTTGTCCTACGCTTAATTAACGTCTTCCCTTAAATGAAGGATTGACACAACGGTCAAATTCTTCGGATCGTGATTATTTTCACTGAGATGAATCATCTAGATGACCTGTATATACCTATTGATACTTATAAATTTAAAACAACGGATTCTAATTAATGTACTGATCATCTAGGACTCCATTTATAGCCCATTCCACAATTATCCACATATATCGTGTAGTTGCTATATTCATTGCTAAGACGACTTGTACTTTATCAAAGTTATTTTTGGAGTTCCTGAGCTTTCCTCTCTCGGGTCAAAATATTTACCGAAAATCAGACAGAACATTTATAAGTCTTTAAAATCATCATCATACATCATACACCGATTACAGGAATGTCGGTCATCATTATGTAGACGTTTATGTTCGCATTTACTCCTGATACGCGAGATTTCGAGTTACATATATATTTAAATAAATACTCGCCTTTAAGTGGAAGCAAAAACACATGGTCTATTAAAAACTAGCTTGCGTTTCGCTGTTTCATATGTCAACAACCTTCAGCGAAACTGCTGCAAGAACACCATCTCTTTCAAAGGCGCCGGTCATTAATTTCGCCAAATCTCAACACGCATTGCGGAGCACCTGGGGTGACACTTTCTGTTACACATGCGCCTGCCATACAAGCATCAAAGGTTTGGCGTCTTTAATCCTACTAGAGTTCTGCTCTTTCCTGAGGCTATATCCATTTCGCAAATATTTGTACTCATACTTAACAAATACACCAACACATTTAAAGATCCAATTGTTTATACCTTGTTATGGGTTTTCATGACAGAATTTTTGTGATTACCTCTTCTTCCACTTACCTATAAGTATTACTTCATGTGCCACTAGATAAATTATAGAATTAACTTGTTGTTTTTAAAGGTTTTCAGAATTCAAACAGGTAGAAGTTAACAGTTGCATCAAATAGCAAAATAAAATCAAATTCCATCATGTTCGATATCCGGAGCCTGGCTTGACATATTTATCAGAGATGTCTTTTATGGCGGTTAAGTTAGCATTGCCACGTGTGGACGAATCTATATGTGCATTACTTCATAAAGCTGTGCAACGCAGACTTGAAGATCATAGCTTGCATATAAAGCAAAGATTGACTAAATCATTCATTAAATAAAACGTTACCTGGATTCGGCAATTCATTCCACCTCTCTGGTTCCCATAGTTCGAATAACAAATCACCAGCTTATTAACGTAATATGGCCATATTAGAGTTTGTTCATTTTTCACATCAAACCTTGGGTTTCGATGATGGAATTCTTGAATCATTCATCTGCCCCTGCTGTAAATTTGATGCAGCTGCGAATAAAATCATTCACTTGAGCATTTGATCAGGCACTAGTCCTTATGAATAACTTCTTTAACCCCACTCGGTCCATCCTTTATGATATATTATTATAACTTATATGAAGCTTTACACCATTGTAATAAAAATTCCAAGAGTCGTATAATTATGGAGACTTCATGATCAGTTTCTACTGCTAATTACATTTAAATATGAAAAGAATATGCAGCAAGATTATTAATTTCATCGGCAATCATCGCGAAATAAATATTTCGCTGGCTGCTGAATTTTCCTTTCATTAGAGTTTTGTTAATAACATTCCGTAATCTATACCACCATACAATTGTAAAAGGTGAGTCGAAAGAAATCATGCGTTCGATGTGTTACATTTGCTAGCAGAAGGAAATAAAGTACTTTGGTAAAGGGTAGCATTTTGGTTCCATCAACCTCACATTCAGCCATAGGAACATTAAGGATGCGTTGAAAGTTGGCAATGCCGTGTATGGCTGCAGCTGTCCATCCATAGATCCGTCGAAGTAAATTGAGACATCCGCTGACGCTGTCCACCAAGGAAGTCTATAAAGCCGTCACGTAAGTGATTCTGTACGTTAACAATATTTATTGGGATGCATTAATTTTTTAAATTATTCTTCCGCTCAAATCACTTAGTTTTCTATTACTTTTGTTCCATTTTAGGGAATGTAATTGATGAGGAACATCAAGACTGAACTTTAGCCATCATGTCCTCTTCGAGACTCCTGGAGCTCTGCCATTTTTCTAAGGTTATATCCATTTTAGTAAATATTGGTATAAATTTGTTTTGATTGTTTATGGCATGCAGAAGTTGCGATACCAAAATATGTGGTGTTTTCACTACTTTATCTAACTTATGTGTTTTAATTCTATTTGCCATCACAGAGGATTTAGAAGCTATTAAAATTGTTCTTGCCTATCGTTTAAAAAGTTCATCTCAAGCCCTCTTTCGGAAAATCATTTCTTTTCTCTAGTTCCTCATTTCTATGTTTTGAAGGTATGTAAAGTAAGATTTGCAAAAAAACAATGGCACTGATATTGTATACGAGATTGAATAATATGATGGAGAAATATATTGCTCAATCGCAAATATATGGAAAAACCCGAATGCGAAAAGACATGTTTTTTCCTACTTTATTTATTTAAAGGAAAAGAGAAGTTTTCGACATGAAAACACAAATCAATAATTAGGCGAATATACAGCACAATTTTTTCTTGGAGACTTCCGCGTAACTACATCCCACATTCTCAAGCATAAACCTACAGCAGCTCTTATGGTTAGGGTTTGCTCTTCGATCAACAACAACTGATAGGAATTCGCTACATGCGCTGGTAGTTGGCAAGCCTCTTCCAAGCAATGCTGGATGTAGCGGGATGTGCTATACAAAGTCAGATAGGAGGTAACATTTTTGCTAATAGGTTTGAGACAGTATGAAATTGGAGTAGCGATGCTGCTAGGGTTAACACAAGATGGTGATTGATGCATGACCATAGGATGATGCTGCCAACCCAACTACCATGGTATGTGAGATCGTAATATGATTGCAAACGTTTAAAAGCAAAGTCGACGTTTGACAAATGGGTCGTCGTCAATGTGATATCGCCACCTACTGCAAGAATTACCGCAGCAAGGTCGACCGAATTCAGTGAGATGAAAATAGCGTTTTGTGATGGAGCAGCTCAATCAACCCCATTATGTTCTCTCCTCCTTCTTGACAATTTCAACACAGGGCAGATTTGGTTTTTAACACAAATTTAGAAAACCGGGCTCCTCCGGACTGGCGAACGAGTTCGCCGCGCCATGTCCGGCCCGTGTGAACACCTCTCGGTTTAATAATTAGTCATTTAATGAAAAATAATAAAATTTCTAAATTTTGCTTGCTGTTGAAGCCTTACCATTGCCGATCTTCGAGTGCTATTCTACACTCATTAGAACATTCTTAAATGCTAAGTAGATTCATAAAAATCGGAATTGGAAATAAGCCAGTGATATTTTGCTAAACACACTTCACTGAAGAACGGCAATGGTAAGGCTTCTACAGCAGGCTAAATTAAGAAATTTTATAGTTTTTTCCTAAAATGATTAATTATGAAACCAAGAGGAGTTCGCACGGGCCGGACATGGGGCCAGTATTTATTTCCGCTTTTTCTAAAGCCTTGCCTGATGCAAACATAACATGAACTAAACCTGTAACATGATTCGAAACATTAAGCAAATGTGAAGAATGGGAAAAATAAGTTATTTCAACGTTGTCGCAAGCGCAGTTTAAATGACACATTGCCAATGTGACATTTTCTAGGTATTATTATCTCCACTGGAGGCGTTTGATGTACTGACCCCAATGTTCAAAGTGAACTCGATCACTAACTCGACTAGGTGCTACACGCACACGAGTACAATGACTCATATGCCGACTTTAACCAATCAGGTTGGACTTTCCATGATCCAAGTGCAAGTAACGGTCATATACCCCAACCATACTCAGATATCGTCATTCCACTCGACTACGATCTTGCGTACGTTGTACGAACCAGTGCTTCAATTTCAACTGCTTTCTCTGGTTGTCAGCATCGCAGTCCTTTCCAAAGCATAGCATCAGTACTGCTAATACACAGTCTTTTGACACAGCTTTTGACATCATTATGCATGTGGACGCAGATCTGAAAAAGGCGATATTGGTAAGAATGGAACTAGTGGAGATAGGTCATTTGAAGCTGAATAGGCCCCCACCCTTCTCTCTGCCTCTTCGTGAGGAGATCCTGGTAAGAAACTGCATAAAAAATGGACACAGGAGTGCCGTGACTTAATGAGGCGTCTCACCACGAAGCGCAATGTTAAAGATGATGACAGTGCTGCTGATGGGGACGAGAATAAGGGGAAGGCGAAGAGGAAGATGGGTGCCGGTGTTGAAGATACCGGCAATGGTGGTGACGATAGAGGAAGAGAGGTGGATGTGGCGATTAATGAGAACTCCGCCTCGTTCGAAGCCAAACATGGGGATGCAAGAGAAGGAAAAGGAGAGAAGGAACTTGTCGAGGAAGCAAAATTGGTAGAGAAAAGAACCAGGGAAAACGGGCCTGAGCCAGAGGTTGTTGGTGACAAAGGGGCCTCCGAGACGACGAATGCTACTGACTCTGATGGCGATAGTTGAAGTGGAGGTGACGATTTGCCGTCACGGCGACCAGAGGAGACTGAAACCGGAGTTACCATTGCTGCCAGTCGCCTCGCCTCGCCTCCCAAATGCAGTGTGAAAACAACGCAAAACTTGGATACTGCTTAAAGAAAAAACGTCACGAACTTTATTCTAATGTTATTTGCCAATAAGAAATATTACGAATTCCACCAATTTACCTTACTTAGCTCATTTAGTTCATTTTGTATTCAAGTGCATTCAAAGATATACAAATTAAAATGCTTTTCTTCTCCTGTGGGCATGTGGGTACTTTTATTTGTTATGGTGGAGCAGCTTATGCTTTTTTTCATTGAGGGAGTTTCCAGTTCTCTACACGCCGAGTGCGCAAGACATGAGTTATTTGTTTAATTTTTGTAAGGGGAGGGGCTGCAAATTGACCCTTCATCATAACGCTCCCATTTTCACATCGATTTGGGTCAAATTGACATTCGACTTGTTCAAGTAATATCGATTTCCGCGTTGCTTTAACACTCCGTTTAGGTGGATTTGCTTAATTGAATGAATTGGCAATGCTTGCTTCAATCACCCTGCTTGATTGCTTCTTAGCTTTGACGTCATCTACATGGGCTTCTTCTTGAACATCCTTTTTCTTCTTCTCGCAGTTTTGTCGCCTGTTTCTCGAATCCCCACCTTCATCTCTTAGAAGATAAACTTGCTTTTCTGTTTATCATGGCTGGCATAATCGTGCAGGTGTTGAAAAGGAAAAAAATGCTTACTTGCAACGATCAAGAAGTGGTTCTGTTATTCTTTGTTGCAGGAATCACTTCATGGCTAGTGTGTTTTTGTTAGAAAAGCCCAACAGCTAACTGATACATCTATCAATGCACTACTTCATTTAGCGTTACATAGGAAGCACGAGTAAAACATGCAAATAAGTCAAGAGGAATAGAGAAGCTACTACTTTTCAAAGTTAAATAGAATACCTTACTGACTACGACGTATTCATCCATTTTGTTGCAATGTTAGACATGCTGAAACATTTCAACATCTGAAGGTCATTTTAAAAATGATGTTTCACCTGAAAAAATTCATTGATCATATCACTGAAAATATCACTCTCAGAATATCAAAAATAAATGAAGGTGCCTCGTTATCAACATGCCTGCCACGTCAGAAATTGAGCAGTGAAGTCATCATAAGAATTGTTCCTCAATCCGATGACGATAAAAAAAAGCTAAGGGATAACCAGACGGGCTGAATGTTGTCATGTCAAATCAACCCCAACGCCATGATAGTCAGGTTGGCGTAACACATGTTACATTGGCTGTGTATACTTTTTTGGAAATATTCAATAGCTTCCTAGGGTAATATTGCATATCACCGCTGCGTAGCGGCTCATGTCCAACCTACGCTTGGATAAATGTTTAAATGATTTCATCTACATCAATCGGTAAGGAACTAAAGAGAGGCTAAAATAGCACCTCTGGGGACGGTGAATTGGCTCTTAGCAGCATTCTGGAATCATCAATCTGCCTTTCCTTTAACTTTGAAATATCCTATGGAGATTTTAATGCAGTTTTTCACCAGTGCATTTAATCGGGTACTCGGTCCTCCAATTTCCTCCTTTGCGCTTGTTTATATCACGATCCATTGCACTTTATAGTAACTCTCCTTTAACCAGAAAACGGCCTAATTTATGCTCTGTAGAACAAGAGCGTGGTGTTTTGATATACTTGTATGAAACGTCACACCATTGATATTTCGCTTTTCGCAGAGTATGCAAGGAATCCCAAAACGGCGGCTAATTGAGGCGGCTTCAAGGTAAGTTGCTGCTAGCAATTATAAATAATAGATGAAAAGTTTAAGCACCGCGATAACTTATAATATCTCAATCATTACAAAAAGGGTTTTGTTGAAGCGCATATATTACAAACGAATTACAAAATTTAGAAATGAATATTTGGATTACCTGTTATTACGTGGAAAACCCTAAACAACGGAGAAAGCATCGTGTGAATTAGCAAGAACCTCACATTTAATTTTAATGGGTTCGATTTCGTATCGCAACTTTTGAAGCAGAGACAGATAGCTCAATAACTCATTCCACTTGAAAAATGTCATAAATTAATTAGACATTAAACTTTTGATAAATGTCGTTTTCACGCGAAACGTCCTCAATCTAATTCACTTCGGCCACCCTGCAACTCGTGATTTCAACAATTTAAAGCGAAACTAAAATTAAATTCGCCATTCCATAGAGAAATCAATGAAATTAAATATAAGTTAGTTGCCCAAACGGGCGTAGACAAGATGCAGAAACTCCACAGTGGTGCGCCATCAGACAGGTGCTCGGCGTTCTACAGGAGCCACCGCCGCGAAAATTCTCTGCAACATCGCTGCTTTTGCGATATCCACTTACCCGTGCAACCACCTCAAACTCCACCTCGTTCATCTCACCATATCGAACTAACTGTACGACAATAACATTGTTATATATGTTATTGAAATTATCATTGTTTAATATTTGAGACGGCTGGAAATTGACAATATATAATTTTCTATAAGGCTACTCTGCTAAATTAAAAGAATACCATTGCAACATCGACAGTCAACTTATTACCTGGTTTCAAAGTAGCAAAAGTGTTTGATAATGAGTCCTTGGGAGACCAAGCATGCAGAATTACACTTACACAACTTTTAAATTTCAAAACAATGTAATTGTTGAAATATAAACAAATGCAATTTGAAATCAGTGAACACAATGAAAATCGCAAACAGACTGGTTAACATAGTTCGTTTTAAACGAAGTATATTAAGTAAAACGGTTTGCAAGCGAATCACCTAGTGAAGGGAATTTCGAGTTATGGGGAAGGTTTAACTAAGGTCTAGCAGGCGACATTGACCGTGGTATCTCAGTCCCACGGATTGCTTGAAGTAATGTAAAGTTGTTGCTATTTTCTATAGATAAGCACCTCTCAGAAGCACTGGAGAGACGAGAAACCGGCGGACAACCTAAGTAAGAATGGTACCGAAATGGCTTCGCTGATACCGAACATATGATAAAATAGCAATGATTTGGTGCGAACCTGACCTCCTTCCACTCCCTCCTCTCCCGCACCCTCTAGTATTTTCACTCTCTTCTTACACGGTTCCCTCCCTCTTTCTACCAGTCTCCTTGTGTGTCTCTGTCTCCTATTAACTTTTGTTGAACTTGGTAAGGTGTGGAAGTTGTTCTTCCAAATGCCATTAAATTGGCGTGTCTTCATTCTCTAAGGTGCTCATAGGATTTAATAGCGTGGTCGTTACTTGCTGACACAGTGTCACTTTGAAAAGCGTATCGTCCTTTCTAGTACTGTACTACAACTCAATTGCCGGTGTGCATTCAAGTAGGTATACGTAGCTAAGTGTCCTGTGCCGTTTTTAAGCACAATAGGCTGATCAGAATTTGGATTTTGGAATGCTGGAGGGTGTTCCAACACTGCGATCTTAAACACAATCCCTAGATAAAGAAACGCGTCCGTTCGTGAAAGAGAACCCACTGAAACATATTTGGCTAAGTCAAATAGTCCGACATTCAGGGCAAATATTGATGTAATTTGCAGGAATAAAGAGCAGGCACAGATGTGCTGGACATTTATAGTTAGTGAATCAAAAATACTAATACCTATTAGTAACAATTTGAGTACTTAACAAAAACTTGACAAATATTTTTCGTTATTTAAAAACAAGTATGTCTCGCAATCATTTTCCATCGCTTTTATATTTTATTAATTTTGTTTTAGTTAATCACAACATTTAACTGCTGTAGGTTGAAAGGAATTTAAGTATTCACACTTTTTGCTGGATTCGTGATGTTGTGTTGTAGGTCGATTTGCTTGAACTGAAAGGAGTTTTAAGCTCTTTAGTTCGTAGTTTATGACATTTTTCCGAATAGTTCATTACCTGTAGCAGAACGCGGTGAACATATCTGTTTACTAGTTTCTTGCGTTCAAATATTTCCATTGAAAATAACACTTTGTGTGAATTTTAGATGCTTGCATGGACAAACTGGATCGCACCCTACCTATTCGGGTGCGCCAGACGCTGGCCGTGGTTTTCGGCTCGTTTGAGATGCTGCTCTGTGGAGGCATCATCTTTGGCTTCCAGTCTCTCTCTCCGCTCTTGCAGTCTGAGGGTATCTATGGCGACCTCTGCGATGCCAACGTTACTGGTTGCGAGGCTCAAAAGAAGATGTATGGATATGCTTTCACAACCTATATGGTGGTTCAAATGGTCATGCTAATTGTCATCGGCGTTGCTTTGGACCGCATTGGACTTCGTCCCCTCAAATTGGTCTCTTCTCTTGTATTCAGTCTGGGGGCCCTGATGTTCGCATTCGTAACTCCAGCCACTTCGTGGCTTATCTTTCCAGCTGGCTCATTTATCTGTGTTGGTGGGATGGCCGGGTTAATCTGCAACTTCACCTTCTCAAAGCTCTTCACAAGTAACTCCGTCCTTGTCATGGCCCTCATCACTGGTTCCTATGACGCTGCTTCCTCTGTCTTCGCCTTTATCAGTCTCATGTACAATGCCGGGTTCCAGCTAACACCAATTTTTGTGTTTCTTGCTGCCGTTGGGCTCAGCATGAATATCTTCAGCAGTCTCTTTATTGGCACCTACCGCGTTGTTGATATGTCCCCACGTTTACCGGAAAAAGACAAGGCAGTTGAACTCAAAACGGTAATTTTCTACTCTTTGGCCCGTAAAAAAGTAATTTGTGTCGTTCGAGGTATTGTTTTTCTCTTTTGAGTCCTACGGTGAAGGTGAAATTGCGGCGAATGAGGCACTGGAAGAGGGAATGGCTAGCCATTTCCGCATCATCTACCCGACACTCCGCCGCTCACTCAAGTCGCGCCACTTCATCCTCATTACCCTCTTCTTCTGCTTCGCCTTGGTCCGCTTCAGCTTCTTCTTGACGCAGTTTGGTCCCCTGATGGAGTTCCACTTCCCCAATCAGACCGAGGTGCACCGCAACCTGGGCCGAGTCCTTTCCTTCTCCCTCGCTGGTGGGATTTTCTCGGGCATGCTTTGCGGCTTCACCATCGACAAGCTGCGGGCACACTTACGCCCCCGTCTGGAATCTGGCATGGAGAGGTACGGGAGCTACACGGTCATGCACCTCCTCATGTGGCCCCAAGCCGCCACCATGACCGTTGTCTCTGTTGCCGGAGCCATCCTTAGCTGTCTCGTGTTTGTCCCCTACGTGGAGGCCTACTACGTCAGCTACGGTGTGCTGATCATCATGCGTGGCTTCCTCTTCAGCACCATCAGCTCCTTCATCGGCACCATGTTCCCAGTGGAGCAGTTCGGGACACTCTACGGCGTCAGCGGATCGGTAGCTGGTGCCTTCTCGTGCATCCAGTACGCGCTGCTCGCGCTCCCGGTCAATGTGGCCAACGGCATCTGCTGGCTACTGGTTGTCTTCATGGCAGCAGTTCCGCTGTTCCTCTTCGCCTATGGCCACAGACGCTGGAAACACGGCCGTCTAATCCATGAATACGTTCCTAAAACCGTGTAACTTTTTATTTTGTGTGTCTGTGTGGTTGTTTTTGCCAGTGGTATTGTCTGTTTGGTAGAAATAAATAGCATGGTTTTAAATTACTTTTAATTGGGTCATCTCTATCTAGAAAGACACAACTATGATTTGGAAATGGAGGTTGAAGTTAAGTGCAGCTATCGACTGGTCCACGAAGTTTTAGTTGACCCTTGGGTACAATTAACCGCAGCGCAGTAACATAACAAGTTTCCGTGCTTTGGCGATAGCTTTGACCTGGTGCCGTACCTCACACTTGTGTACATGTTGAAGACTTCTGAGGGCTAAAAGGTCACAGTTGTGCAGATTTCCATTTCAGTTTGAACTTGACAATTAGCGCTCCTACAATCTGTTGGAATCGATTACATATGCAATTAGACGATTCCCTAAAAGCTTAACTGTGCGTAAAAAGCGCTGTTAGATATTGGAAATTTGCAAAACGAAGACGTCATTGGTCCTCCACTCTTGAAGCCCAGCTAAATTATCCCCGGGGTCAGTGTAGAGTCGCAACCTGTGTAACTTTATGACCGTACATACTTCCAAACCTTCAAGAGATTCCAGATCATTCCCCACTGTATCGATTATTGAAAAGAGCCCACCTCCTGGACCTTCTGCTCAAAGTAAAGGCACAGTTCTCTATTCAGGGAGTAAAAGACCGTCATGACCTTAATTTGGGTAATTTTTCCGGCAAGAAACAACACGAAAATAATCTTAAAAATTTAAAAGTACTTAAAACTGACCCATCTGTAATGTTGCATTTATAATGAGGCATCATATATGGATTTGCAACGATGGTTTTTCCTGAAACGATGATGGATAAGTCCACAGAACATGGGGAGTTTATATACACCAAGATCGACAAGGTGAATGATCACGTCTTGTGTTATAAGTAACTAAATAGGCATTATAACGGAATCTCATAAACTCTAGTATACTGCTCAGAGGCAACACATATTAAAGGGAATGATTTTAGGTTGCTTGCGTCCCTTGAATCGCAGTACAGAGTTGAGCTATTTTAAGGTGGCCTATTTTTCGAAAGGGTTCAAATGCTCGATAGGGGGATGACAAGAATGGGGCAAGCGATTGGAGAAAGGGCGACTGTCTAGTTGTGAGCCAATATTACAGGATTATTTCAAGTCAGAGGATAAATTTAAGCTTTATCTGCTTATGAGGCGTGAAATAAAACGGCATATTTGAATTTCTTCCATGGTTGAGTGGTCACAAGAACGTGACCTCTCGACGTTTATGTGACATTAATTAGAAGGGGAGAAATTAGCCTTCAAATTCCTAAATAAAACTAGGGAAATCTCTCGATTTCCTTAATATTACACTTGAATTACTATTTTCATCATTATTTTCAAGAAAGCAGCTCATTTTCTTTCACAGAGTAACAATCCATTCCAAACCCCTACCTGTTGATCCCAGCCATATGCAAGGTGTTGGGGGTAGATTTGACATTTATTGGTTTTAAAGGGTCAATAATCAAAGAAATAACCTTACTGCGGCTCCTATCCGACACAACCCGCAGCGACTGGGACCCTTAAATACCATTGAAGGCGCTAAGACTACCTCGAACTATTCCCCCGTATAGCCATTTAGTCTTTTACCGGGCATTTTTATGGAGAACATCTAACTACACACACTCACAGTCACACTCACAGCGGTATTCCAGTCATATCCCTATCCAGGCTTCCGGATAGCGGCTGTCTTCCCCACATAGCATTTGCCCTTTCTTATTCTCGTTTTTTCCTTACTCTAGGGCTGTTGTAGATCTCGAAATACCCACATCCATTTAGTCAAACCCAGACCTTGGAATCAGGTGAGGCAGGAAAATACGTTGCCCCATTGCAATATGTGTGCATCTTTAAATGGAAGTGGCAAATAGCCGAATAAGGAGAACCAACAGGAAGACGAGATATGCTTGTGCGTCAGAAGAGACGCGCACTCACGTCATGTCGTTTTGGGCGACTATCCACCTATGAACACTTAATGGAGCCTTCATTTACTAATTCATGTATCTATTATTCCGTGCACAAAAGATAGTAACTCAACTGAAGAATTTTCAATAAAGTGAGCGCCTCTCTGCAGAAATCAGAACTTCGGTCGTTATAAGTGCTATAATCTGATTTTATTAGCTTCATTTAGCCATAAAAACCAGAACAGTTTCCTAGGAATGGCTGGTACACTGGCATAGTTTCTTCGATCTAGCAATTTACTAATTGAACCAAGCATCTGTTTCGCTACTTAGTCAGAAGATCACACATTTATTCTAAGCAACCTAGTCTGCCAAACGAATTGTTTTTTCTTCTAATCTCGGTGAATCATAATGAATTAGAGGTTAATCAACTTTTGTATGTATCACCCCTACTGAAAATCCACATTAAACATCCAAAATGAAAGTAAAACCAATACATCCACCCATTTCATTGGATTAATTAAAGTGCATGATTTCATCTTTCATTAATGCAAGAAAGCCGGGTGTGTGGGAGGCAATGAGGTTTATCAGCTTACCACGTTAGCAAGGACCGACGCTTATTGACAAAGAGTGAGACTAATCAACAAAGTCGGACATATTTATGAATCGACCATAAAGGGTCTGGTGATAATCAGCGAAATCCCCCTTGCGAATAGCGGTTCTTCCGTTTCATATGCACAGTACCAAAGCAAGTCAATACCAGAGGGTGAGAGAACATAATATTAGCCTTTAAGCATCAACCGAGAACCACATGCGGTAGACCACGGCTAGACCAATGAGGTTTGTCTACGGCTTTGAAGCACAAGACCCCGATGTTCCACAATGCCAAAAACATTACCCATTAGCACAAAACGCAACGATCAATGGAATAAATTTGAAGGGCTTTGAGCGATTTAAATTGTTTTGACTATGTCAAACAACCTGTACCAAAGTGGAAGTTTATATTGTTAAATCTAGTAATTTTCAGCCCTCCCATTCCGTTCAGTGAGCAAAAATTTAACGTTTATTCCCTAGTTTGAGGAAGCAATTTGTAAACCGAACTCAGTGGACGGAATTTGCAATAGTAGCTCTTGCTTTACAATAAAATACCGCATTATTCTATTAATTTAAAAGGAAATAAGCGAAATTCACTCACAGCCATTTCAGAGAATATTGTATTTTTAAGTTGAAGACTTTATCTTTTTTTACCTTATGGTTTTAAATTTCTCCATTTGATTTAACAAATAATGCTAATGCCTGAAATTGTACGATTATAGTATTTTTGTGATTTTCACCCAGCATCATGGTGTGACACCACAACGACAAGCATGTCCTATTAATCAACTAAGTCAAAGTGTAAGCAGATCCAGGGTAGTAATTATATAGCCCATCGTCCCTACCTTTTGAAAATGTTAACAATACGTAACCATGTGCACTACTACATTCCGATTAGTAGCACCATTTAAACTACGCATAGATCCCGAACTCATTAAATGGTAGACAGAAGCATTTAAGTACTTCTTTACTAAACTATGAGCTTATCTAGTATGGAGAAGTTCAGACCTTAGAAAACTTCCGTTTGTTGTTTGACACAGAGGTCGTCTTCCGCTCAGTGTCACTAGCCACCAGACTTGAAAAACTCATGGACAGTAAATGTTTATCACATCCATGCAAACTGGAATTGTCTGTAAATCAACTTAGCCAGTCCGATCTTAGAAGAAACCACGATTATCTGCCCTTGCCAGGGTTCACTCCCCTGGACTACAAACAGGACACTTTCCTGTTAAACTGACAAACGTTGCTTCGACTACGACGACGTAACAAAGCCTTTCCAAATTCTGGGTCACCATTGCGACATGACACACATCAAAGAATTTCTAACTGGAGAGGCATCTTACTGATTTTCTTCGGTTTATTAGGTCCTTACACTTGGTAGAAATTGAAACCACAAGCATCCAAGCAGCAAACTTATTTAATTCAGCTATTTGCTTCAAGCATGTGACCGACGAGCCTTACAAAATTACTGATCAATCGAGTGGAGTGCTCACTACACTGACCTCTTAGTGGATCTTAAGTTGGCTTCTTCTCGTGCCTCAGCGGCCGGGATCTCGCCAAAGTTTAGTACTGAGTTTAAGTCCGAGAAATAGTATTTAGTTAAATGTAATTGACTTAGATATGCTTACTGATCATTAAGCGCATTACTTCACCTTGTTTATTAATGTGTGTAAGAAGCTATTTGCCGCCTGATGGACTAGACGGGCACTCGCTTTTTGACCAACCCGCAGACTAGTATACGTTCCAGTCCAAAATTAAGACAGATTCTACATTGTGAAATTGAGAAAAGAATCATTTCTGCCTTAGTGCATTGAACTGCAGCAAGTAACGATACCAATAGATCAAATTGGAAACTGGTAAGGAAACCTACT